>CAUYQV010034335.1:0-11826 GCA_963574575.1 Galagoides demidoff | reverse complement strand
AATGGCCAGGCGTTGTGGTGGGCGCCTGTGGTCCCAGCTACTTGAGAGGCGGAGGCAGGAGACTCGCTTGAGCCCAGGAGTTGGAGGTTGCTATGAGCTGTGATACCATGGCACTCTACCCAGGGGGATAGCTTGAGGCTCTGTCTCAAAAAAAAAGAATCCTGGATGTTATAGATGTTATGCTGTTAAGTGCCTGGATTTTATTGTCTTTCAAAAAGACCCTAGTCTCTTTGTTTAGTCAAATTTTGCTTCGTTTACACCATGAATGTTGTATATTATTCTAAATGTGGGAGATATGCTGATACACTTTGGGAGGCCAAGGTGAGAATTAGAGACCAGCTTGATCAGGAGTTAGAAACCAGCTTGGCCAACATAGTGAAATTCTTTCTCTACCAAAAAAAGGTTTTTAAATACCAAAATACAAGGCATGGTGGCACATATCTGTAGTCCCAGCTACTCAGGAGGCTGGGGCAGGAGGATCACTTGAGCCCAGGCTATGATTGTACTACTGCACACAACCTGGGTAACAGAGCAAGACCCTATCTCTAAAAAACAACAAAACAAAACAAAAAGCTTATAATAAAATGTTATGTTAAATATCAGGATTTGAATTACATCTATAAATAATAATTATAACCATGTGGGGAAAGTGCATATAAAAACTGGAAGGAAATATACTTTGAAATTGCAGAGTTATTCTAACTTGTCTGTGCTATTAACACATGTTTTTTATCATTATCCAAGACTAATCTTGAGAGCTACTTGGCTTGGCTTTCTAATTACCTTCATGAAGGATGGCTTAGGATGATCAAAAGCCAAAGTTTATGTTTGTTTTATTGAGAGTAGAGTCTCACTCTGTCACTCTCGGTAGAGTGCTATGGCGTCACAGCTCACAGCAACCTCAAACTCTTGGGCTCAAGTGATTCTCTTGCCTCAGCCTTCCAAGTAGCTGGGACTATAGGTGCCCACCACAATGCCCTGCTACTTTGGTTGCAGTTGTCATTGTTGTTTAGCAGGCCCAGGCAGGGCTTGAACCCGCCAGCCTCGGTGTTTGTGTCTGGCACCTTACTCCCTGAGCTACAGGTGCCGAGCCCAAAAGCCAAACTTTATTTTTATTAAACACCCTCCAGCATGATTTAGCTAACAGCCTATTGCAAATATTAGTTCATTATCTGTGGACACATTCTACAACTGGTTTACCCTGTGGGGATCACCAGGAAGTTTTATTGCTCATAGTGAGGTATTCTAAGTGTGGTTTATGGAGACTTAATTAACTACTGAGGCTACTGTTTGATAATATCTATTTTATATTTTTTCCAGGATGAAATTTTGACAATCAACCGGAGCCAAGATAGAGTACATTTTATGTAATTCTGTATATCTGTGTATCTCTTCCATAAGACATGTAATCAAGAGATAGCAAAAACCTGAAGATAGTTTCTATAGACCAACTTAATCATATTTCCATGCCAACCATCATAGTTTTCTTTTCTTTTTTTTTTGCAGTTTTTGGCTGGGGGCTGGGTTTGAACACATCACCTCTGGCATATGGGTCTGGGGCCCTACTCCTTTGAGCCACAGGTGCCGCCCTTTTTTTTTGAAACAGTCTCACTTTATCACCCTTGGTAGAGTGCCATGGCATCACAACTCACAGCAACCTCAGCTCTTGGATTTAGGCGATTCTCTTGCCTCAGCATCCGGAGTAGGTGGGACAACAGGCACCCGCCACAATGCCTGACTTTTTTCTGTTGCTGCAGTTTGGCCAGGGCCAGGTTTGAACCTGCCACCCTTGGTATATGGGGCTGGCACCCTAGCCACTGAGCCGCAAGCGCTGCCCTTTATTTATTTGTACTTTGTATTATTATTATTATTATATGGTTGTAGTTGTCATTGTTGTTTGGCAGGCCCGGGCTGGATTTGAACCCTCCAGCTCTGGTGTATGTGGCTGGCGCCTTAGGAGCTTGAGCTACAGGCAATGAGCCTTATATACAGGTGCCACGCCCTATCATAGTTTTCTTCTTTTTCTTAATAGCTTCTATTTGTCCCATTCCTCTATTATCCAAAGGCAACACTGTGAAATGTCAGATTTGAATTCTGACTCTATCACCTACTAACTGATGTGATCCTAGACAATATATTTGAACTGTCTGTGCTCTAGTTGCCTGATATACATAAAATGTAGATAGTAACAACTACCTCCTAAGTGTCCTGTGAGGCTTCAGTGAGAAAATTCTGTAAAACTCAAATCAGAGTGCCCAGCACAGAACTCTTTCAATAAAGGGATTTCTTTTAGTGCCATTATTTTGCTATCTGGCTTTACCACATCCTCCTCTTTACATTCTTTCCATTCATTCCTGACACCTATGTCAATGAGTGGGGATGAGGGATACAGGAGGGATACCTAGTCCTATAAAGGTAAAATTTCCCCCAGGTAAGATGCCTGCATTCAGGAAAGCTGACTCTGGATTAGAGAGGTGTCTGATGAGGGTAATATGGCCCCATGATCAAAATATGGAAACTTAAAGTAGTAAATATACAAACCAGCCTTTTTTCGTTCATTGTTCTATATTTAGTGAGTAGAGCAGTGACTGATAGGTCATAAGCATTCAGTAAATATTACTGAATTAATCAATGTTTCGTTCATATTTATATAAAAGCATAATTTAATGCCGAAAAATAGGCTGAGCACAATGCCTCTCACCTGTAATCCTAGCACTCTGGGAGGCCAAGGTAGGAGGATTGTGCCCAGGAATTCAAGACCAACTGAGCAAAGAGAGGCCCCATCTCTACTAAAAATAGATTAGCTGGGTATTGTGGTGGGTGCCTCTAGTCCCACTACTTGGGAGGCTGAGGGAGGAGGACCACTTGAGCCCCAGGAGTTTGAGATTGCTATGAGATAGGCTGAGGCCACGGCACTCTAGCCTGGGCAACAGAGAAGTCTAAAAAACACATAGAGATCCTTTATTCTTCTCTAAACTCAAACGTAACAGCTTAGAAAAAGAACTAAAATTAAAACAAACTATTAAGTACAGTTGGGTCTTTTTATTACTATCATCAGAAATTCTAAGTCAGTGAATACTGGCTTTTCGTTCTATCTAAAAAAGGATCTTATTCTCTCTCTCACCCAGCATCTTGCTCAGGCTCTTTACACAGTCCAAGACCCAGGCCTCCCTATTTTATTCTCTGCTACTCCCTCAAAGAAAATATGCTAATTACTTTCTTGCAGGTCACCTTTTCAAGGCTTTTCACTCTACCTCTTTTCTTCCAAGGTGAGAGGCTTGTCCAGTTTCTTCCAGGAAGGGCCACCCTAGTGTGGGTGATCCCAGCCCCAGCTAGGAACTTACATCCTCCTCCTGGCCCACATCATCCTCTGCTTTCACATGGAAGATACTCGGTGCTGTATTCCTGCAGCAGAATTTCTTATTCACATTTGTCATCCACCTGCATTTCACTATCTGCCTCCATTATCTTAAAGGGACTTGACCAGCTTTGTGTTAATCTGCAATGTTAAACTATCAAACTAAACAAAACCAATTACCAATAGTGCTTTCCTCCTGCCTCCTCCCTGCTAAGAGATCAAAGCAAGACCCTGGATGTTAGTCCAAGCTAGAGTAGAAGTGGTGGTGCCAGAAAACCCATGACTTCCCACTCGTGCTTTTTTCCTAGAAGTCATTCTTAAGGGGCTAACTATCGTTATTTACTGCATTATTTTTTGGCATAAAAATAAGGTGAGGCTCAGGGGACAGGGTCAGAGTGGGGGAAATGGGATTTCTTCCTAGTGTCTCCAAAAGTTTGTTGGCAAACACAGGCCTTACTCACTGCATCTCCTGAACCAAACACATCACAACCGAAAAATATAGAACATAAACAAAACTGTTTAAGTTGGGACAGAGGTGGTCCTCTCTGTAGGCAGACAACAGTGCTAACCAAGATGAACTCTAGACACCCAGACTCAGTGTGGAGGTTTGCTGACTTGCTTTAGGCAAGAGAGGGCTGGGCAGAAACATCAGATGGAGAACATTTTCAAATTATTGCTCCAAGTTGGCCAGGACTGAGGTTGGCAGACAGGGAAAGGGGAGTTAGGGGGAGTTAGGAGGATGGTAATGAGAAGCAGCATTAGGTAAGATCTTAATGGAGAAGCAAAACATTTGAGCCTCAAGTCCGTAGGGCAGTTAGTGAGGGATAAGAGCCCCTCCCACTGCTGCAGGCAGAGCTCAGGGCCAGAGGGAGAAGGAGCTGTGTCCAGTCATGCCAGTAGGCCAATTAGGCTGCTGCTCTGGGAGTTCCCCTTAGTTCTCCTGTCATTGATGTTAGACTAGTAAGTAATAGAAGGGAAGAAGGCAATTAAATGAGAAAAGAATAAATTAAAGCCAATGAGAGGATTCCAAAGACAAAACAGAGGCCAGCTTTCACCTTAGCACTGGTGTTACACTGCTCCATGTTAAAGCTACTGCTCACTTACTTCTTCTGGAGGGAGTTCCTTGTACCCCCACCCTTCCTTAGGTAGAGTGAATTACTATTCCCAATTCCTTACTCCCTCCCCCATCTTGTGATCTTTCAGACCACTACTTTGGGCAGAGTATATATTTCCTTACCACATTGTGGCTGGGTTTGGTCATGTGTCTTGCTTTGGCCAATGGAATATTAGCAGGCATGAAGCAAGCAGAACTACAAATGTGTTTGTTTGCCTGGTGTCGTTGGCACCTTGTGCTCTTGTGATTGCCAGAAAAAGAAAAAGACCCAGGAGAGAGTTGCACCCCCACCCACCCACCCTAGGAGACACTTGGAACAGGCCTGATCTCAATCCAAATTCTGGCTCCTAAAGAGTTTCCCCACTCCACCAGCAATTCACTAGACCCAGAAGCAAGAAAAATAAATGCCATTATAAGCCACTGGGTTTGGGGGTGTTTTATGATACAGCAAAGAAACTCACTAAATTCTTCCTCACTCTCCAAACTTCTGGGAGCAGTCCTCTTTACTCTCCACCACAAATCCTGTCCCCACTTATTAATAGATTATTAGCAATATTCTTTGCAAGAGGCTGCAGATTCTGTACCTCCCTTGGTGGATTTGCATTACATTTAGTTAAAATACATTTTACTGGGAGGTACCTGTGGCTCAGTAAGGCGCTGGCCCCCTATACTGAGGGGTGGCGGGTTCAAACCCGGCCCCGGCCAAACTGCAACAAAAAATAGCCAGGCGTGGCAGGGGCCTGTAGTCCCAGCTACTCAGGAGGCTGAGGCAAGAGAATCACCTAAGCCCAAGAGCTGGAGGTTGCTGTGAGCTGTATCACAGCACTCCACAGAGGATGACAAAGTGAGACTCTGTCTCTTAAAAAAAAAAAAACATTTTACTTTATGCTTATTTACTAGAAAGGGGATTAAATGAGGCCCTGTCCTTTCTCATTAAAATCCTAGGGAGGGAATCTAAAGGCCCCACTCAGAATAATTCAACCAGTAACTAATATAAATGAGTCCTTAATCAAAATCTAACATAGTTCCTTTCCCCTCCCTACATAAAACTCAGTATTCAAAATGTTATGTGTGTGTGTACATATATGTGTGTGTTTTATAGATGTTTATTCTGTACCTACAACGTAAAAGTTAAGTTTTTTCTTTGGGATACTTTGGGAGCACTTCTTTTGACAGAGCTTTTGGGTGTGGGGTGTTTTTATTCACCCCTAGAAGCACAACATTGTTCTTTTTAGTCCTTTAAAAATCATGAAAGGTAGCCCAGGCAATGTAAAGAAATCAAAACCAGATGGCTCAGATATCTTCCACACATCAAGACTTATTATAAAACTAGAGTAATTAAGATAGTGTGCTGTGGATGTAAAGACAGACAGGTAGAACAGTGTAACAGCATGGTGATTCTCCCTGATGTAGTCACCGCATAGGACGAAGGAGGCAATGCCCTGCAGTAAAGAAAGGAGAAAGAATGATACTTTCAACAAATGGTACTGATCTAACCGGTTACCTAGGGCAGCTGTTATCTTTTATTTCATCTCAAAGTTCTCTGTGGTCTTAGAAGAACAAGGAATGTACACATTACCTATGATTCTAGCAAAACAGGAAATTTTCTGCTGACTAAGAAAAAAGAAAGGCCCGCACAGTGGCTCATGCCTCCAATCCTAGCACTCTGAGAGGCCAAAGCAGGTGGATTGCTGGAACTCAGGAGTTCAAAACCAGTCTGAACAAAGGACCATCTCTACCCCAAACAGCTGGGCATTGTGGCAGATGCCTGTAGTCCCAGCTACTCAGGAGGCTAAGGCAGGAGGACCACTTGACCCTAAGAGTTTGAGGTTCCTGTGAGCTGTGACACCGCAGCACTCTACCCAGCATGACAGAGTAAGAATCTGTATAAAACAGAAAGCAGACAAGACTTTTTTGATCATCTCAAAATCTGGATATAAACTGGAGTTCCAGTTTGCCTCAGAGCTACTAAATCAAAGAAAAACATTCTGTCCTTAATACTTGACCTACTTTTTTTTTTTTTGGTTACACCCAAGGAAGCAAGCAGCAGACAGAGGAAGCTGCACAGGCAGAAAGGCAAGTGCTCATTTTGCCCAACACTAGAGGAGACTCCAGCTCAGTGGCCACCAGTAGGGGCAGCAGAGTTCTCTGCATGGGAATAATTCATATGATGTACAATTAATGATTTGATCTTTCACTGCATTGGTTTTTGTTATTATTTTCTTTTTTTTTCTTTTTTTGAGACAGAGCCTCAAGCTGTCCCCCTCGGTAGAGTGCTGTGGCATTACAGCTCAGAGCAACCTCCAACTCCTGAGTTCAAACGAGTCTCTTGCCTCGGCCTCCCAAGTAGCTGGGACCACAGGCGCCTGCCACAACACCCGGCTTTTTTTTTGGTTGTAGCCATCGTTGTTTGGTAGGCCCAGGCTGGATTGGAACCCGCCACCTTAGGTGTATGTGGCTGGCACCTTAGCCACTTGAGCCACAGGCACCAAGCCTACATTGTTTTTTTGAAACCAATAAATTTCCTTTTCTCTGGAAAAGATTAGGTTTCTTGTTCACATTTCTAAAAAATCCTTATTTGAAGTAAATAAATATTGGATTCTCCCCCCAAAAAATCCTTATTTGAAAAATATTGGCCTTGTAGTTAAGAAGAAAAGAAAAGCCTGGACATTAGAGTCACAGAGCTCCTTTCTGGCACCCTGGTCTAGAAGGCAGCCCTCATCAGACACTGAACCTGGTGTCACCTTGATCTGAGACTTACCAGCCTCCAGAATTGAGAAATAAATTTCTATTATTTATGAATTACCATATCTAAGGTATTTTGTGATAGCAGTACAAATAAACTGAGACACTAGACCACAAAAGGGTACATTTAATTCCATTATATAAAACTCCAAAAGGTGCAAAATGATCTATGGTGACAGAACATGTCAGTGATTACTTTGGGGGAATAGGAGGAAGAGGAAGGCTATTACATAGAAATTCAAGAAAAGTTTTTAGAGTGATGAATATGTTCACTATCTTTATTAGAGCAGTAGTTTCAGAGATATATATAGATGTCAAATTATATCAAATTGGGCTGGCATGGTGGCTCATGCTTATAAACCCAACAACGCACAACATAGCAAGACCTCCATCACTATAATAGACTTAATTAGCCAAGCATGGTGGCATGTACCTATAGTACCAGACATGCCATAGGCTGAGGCAAGAGGATCACTTAAGCCTAGGAGTTTGCAGTGAGGTATGAATGCCATTGTGCTCTAGCCTAGGGAACAGAATGAGACCAAAAAAAAAAAAAAAAAAAACTACTGAATTATACTCTTTAGTATGTGCAGCTTACTACATAACAATTATGTATGCCTCAATAAAGCTGTCAATAAAACTGAAAAGAGGCTCAGCACCTGTACCTCAAACAGCTAATGCGCCAGCCATACACCAGAGCTAGAGGGTTCGGATCCAGCCCGGGCCTGCCAAACGACAACTGCAACAAAAAAATAGCCGGGTGTTGTGGCGGGCGCCTGTAGTCCCAGCTACTTGGGAAGCTGAGGCAAGAGGCTCACTTAAGCCCAGGAGTTGGGAGATTGCTGTGAGCTGTGACGCTACGGCACTCTACCCAGGGTGACAGCTTGAGGCTCTGTCAAAAAAAAAAAAAAAACTGAAAAGAGTTAACCATAAGTAAGATAGACAAGATTGACATTTAAGTTCAGGAATTCATCCTGGAAAAAAGTGCTACGTACCTAATTACTGAATATCACTATGGCAGCTTTCAAAGTCCTCCCCTTGGAAACCAATACACCAACACCAGTGCCTAGTCCACTCTTCAAAGCAATTTTGGGACTCTTTCTGGAATGGCCATCAGAGCTGTCATATTACCCTTTTATGTTCTGAATGTAATCAAAGGCATAGGGAAAAACATGGTATTATCTTAGGGGGACCACCGTCATTTAGTCTGTCACTGACTGAAATGTTGGCATGGAAGTGTGCATTACAGCATATACTTTATAGGTAGTATGTGCAAGCAAAATGAAGTATGGTACGCTACCAGGACTTGAACAAAACACATGCAATGTCACTTTAAAAACACCCACAGGCCAAGATTTGACTGAAACATTTATTGATGATATTAACATTCTGTTTTGTTTTGGACTGGTTTGTTTTTGATAGTCCTAACATGAACTTCTGGAGTTCTAAGGTAATACTGGTAAGAGTCAGACCAGTCTGGCTCAAAAACTTGAGATATAAGAATGAATAGTCAGCATTTAAAAAAAAAAAAAAAGATATAAGACCAGCACTTTGGGAGTCCAAGGTGGGAGGTCTCTTAAGGCCAGGATTTAGAGAGCAGCCTAGGCAACCATCTCTACAAAATAATAATAATGTAAAAGAATTATAGTATTAAAGAACTAAAAGTCACAAAGTGAACACTGTAGTATCATAGAGTAATTGCAAGAAGCAGCAACTGACTCTAGTACAGAAAAACAAAAGGAAAAAAAGTACGAGAAAAGGGGCCCTTCAGATCTGGGCCTCAGACTTTTGAGAAAATGTTGCTAAAGATTAACTGATAATCTCAGAGGAGCTTAAGCAGCATTCCCTACCTCTGAAAAAAGAATGTTGAAAGATTGATGCTGTGTATTTGAAAAGGTAGAATGAGGACTGCAAAGAAAGAAAAAAAAATCATAAAATCCAGATCAACTGAATGGACCCCCTCTTGGCCAAGGAGATCCCAGAAAAACTGTAAAGACTGAGTTCCTGGCCTTGAAGTGAAGGGTGGTTAGACACATCTCATACCCTCTCCCTCCTGGAGTTTAGATTAAATGCAAACAGGGCCTAAGGCCATGTAAGGTGAAGGTTACATTACCTCTGCAGGCCATCAATTTGCTTAACAGATCAATTTGAGTCTTGTTTATTGTAGCTTGCTCTATGATTACTGACTTCCTTACGTTGTTATCTTCTTTTCTACTCATTCCAAGCCAGGAGACAAAGCTTTATACTTTTTAACCAATTACAAATCAAAGAATCTCTGAGCCCACCTACATGGCTAGGATAAGGATAGGTTCCTGCCTTCAGACTCCAACAACTAGGGACAGTGCAGTGGTCGTAGTTTGAGCTGAGGTCTCCATTTCCTTACTGCTAGGTGAGGGGAGGTTAACAGTAACAACTCTTTTGTCTTTACACACATCCCAGAACAGGTCATCAAATTCTTACACTGCAGTTCCTTTCCAACCACAGTTAGGAAAGGTTCTCTCTTCAAAAATATACTGGGGGCTCAGCACCTGTATCTCAGTGAGTAGGGCACCGGCCACATACACGGAGGCTGGCAGGTTCAAGCCCAGCCCAGCCTGCTAAACAATGACAGCTGCAACCAAATTATAGCCAGGAGTTGTGACAGGTACCTGTAATCCCAGCTACCCAGAAGGCTGAGGCAAGAGAATCACTTAAGCCCAAGTTTGAGGTTACTGTGAGCTGTAATGTCATGGCACTCTACCTAGGGTAACATAGTCAGATTCTGTCTCAAAAAATATATACATACACACATATATGTGTGTGTGTATGTGTATATTTTGTATATTTTTAATATAAAATATATATACATATATTAGGGATGGACTGAGGCAGGATTGTTTGAGATCAGGAACAAGACCCATTTCTACAAAAAAAAAAAAAAAGAAAAGAAAAATTGGCTAAGCATAGCAGCCTGTCCCTATAGTTCTAGCTCAATAGACTGAGATAGGAAGACTGCTTGTGCCCAGGAGTGTGAAGTTTCAGCAAGCTGCACTCTAGCCTAGGCAACAGAGACCCTATCTCAAAATATACTATATATGTGTATAAATAAATATACATATAAGTACATATATATATATAAATACATTCATATGTATATACGTGTGCATACATACAGGCCTGACCTGGATAATCCTGGATAATCTTCCCATTTCAAAGTCCTTGTCCATAACCACAAATGAAAAGTCCCTTTTGCCATTCAAAGTTATCTGAGGGATTAGAATACAGACATCTCTGCAGAGCACAGGTATAATCTGGTACTCCTTCACACAATGAACATGTACAACAACCTAGACCTGAGAAGGGTATATTACCAGAGGCTCAATATTCTATATCTGAGCCTTGCTGGGTATTTTTTAAAGAAAGGCCTTGAGAATTAGGTTCACATTACCAGGAAAGCCAAGACTTAACCACCATGGTAAGCAAGAACAAAAGGAATTTAGAATGTTGAGTGGGACCTGTATGCTATGCTCTGTAGGTATCTTTATCAGTTGTGGCCTTACTGCAATGGGAGTTGTAATTTGTCCCCAAGAGTTTCTCCTGAGAAAGCCTCCTGTGGAATCATGAACATGCATGCATAGGAACAGATCGGACACAAAGAATAGACAGTAGGAGCCATGAAAGTATACCACTCAGATTTCAGGACAACCAGCCCTGCAGTCAACTCACAGCCTTCAGCTTCCTCATCTTCGAATTGATGAGGTATCACACCTCCCTCAGGCTACTATCAATGACCCAGCACAGTAGAGGTATTAGGTTATTCTTTCTAACAGGCAGCTTTTGCTCTGGGACTCCATTAGTAGGGCCAAGACTTTCTCAGTGACATGGTACAGTCTGAGGCCCTTCTTACAAAGCCTCCTGTCTTCCTTGTAACTAATAAGAGCTAGGACCTTGGAAGAAAACCAGCTATATATGGCCCTCTCAAAACTTACCACGGCTGAATTTGCAAACTTCAGTGTCCGTAACAATTTCAGGGGTGTTACAGACCCTTCTGTGCTCACTTCAGTTCTCATAGAAAGTTAATTTTTGGGACTCCTTATCATAAGGCAATGATTAACATCTATCTTAAACTTACCGTAAGATTTAGCATCGAAATAATCTTGACAATGCTTATCTATGTCTGTCTTAGTGATCCAGCATCAGGCTCAATTTTTCTGTATGTCTTGTATGTGTTTCTAGCCCTAGAGAATTTTTAGATTGTGAGGGAAAAAAAGGAAAGTAGGGGTAAAGTGCACAGAGTGGAAGGTGAAAAGAAGATATTTAAAACTAGTGGGCTTAACCAAGTCCTGCACTTTTTCATTTACTTCTTCCAGGTTTTTACCTTGTCTTCCATACTAAAACCACCATAATTAGCTAGTGAATATTTACTCCCTGGGATAAAAGTATTATGTGTCCCATTTTCCCCTTCCCATCAAAGACAGGACTCTAAAACTAAGAAAAGAAGATATACTCTCAAATACAAACAAAATATTCATCCAATTCAGATGACTATTTTACATTTTCATAACATTTCCTTTAACATTTAATAGTAACTATATACAATAATTTTTTACTATATCTTACATAAGAAAGC
>CAUYQV010034334.1:0-10919 GCA_963574575.1 Galagoides demidoff | reverse complement strand
AAAAAATGGCCGGGCGTTGTGGCGGGCGCCTGTGGTCCCAGCTACTTGGGAGGCAGAGGCAGGAGACTCGCTTGAGCCCAGGAGTTGGAGGTTGCTATGAGCTGTGATGCCATGGCACTCTACCCAGGGAGATAGCTTGAGCCTCCATCTCAAAAAAAAAGAAACCAGACCCTGTATGCCCCAACCATGGGGATTAAGAGAGTGTGTAAATCTAAGGGAAAGCCACCACCTGTTCCCAAATTCAGCAGAGGCACACTCACCTGCCCCATCAGGAGTGATGGTTCCCAGTTTCACAGCCAGAGGGTAGCCGGTGTCTCTGTAATGCTCCAGCGCATGCCCATTGCCCCCAGAGCTGTCGAAGAACCACTTTCCACACAGCACAGAGCCATCGGTCAGATTCAACCAGAGATTTTCCCGGAGGTCACATCTGGCACACTTCCAACCACTGGAAAGCCATTGGAGAGCAGTCAGAATAACCAGAGCATAATAACCCAGTGAACATCTGAGGAGACAGCGCGTCTTAAACACGGAGGCCGCAACAAGCACTCAGCGGACTGGAGCTTCCCATGTTCCGCACTCAGAACATTACCACTACCCTCGCAGAGCGGCAGGGTCACTCAGCACCCTACGTGCCCCCCAGACTGGACAAGGACCCCCAGCATCTTGAAGATGATTCTTTTACTTTAGAAAACTGACGGCTCGGCACTGTGGCTCAATTGGCTAAGGCGCCAGCCACTTACACCCAAGGTGGTGGGTTCAAATCCAGCCCGGGCCACCAAACAACAATGATGACGGCTGCAACCAAAAAATAGCCGGGCGTTGTGGCGGGCGCCTGTGGTCCCAGCTACTTGGGAGGCTGAGGCAGGAGACTCGCTTGAGCCCAGGAGTTGGAGGTTGCAGTGAGCTGAGATGTCACGGCACTCTACCCAGGAGGACAGCTTGAGGCTCCTGTCTCCAAAAAAAAAAAAAAAAAAAAGAAAACTGACATACAGGCTCAGTGCCTATGGCTCAAAATGCTAAGGTGCCAGCCACATACACCTGAGCTGGCGGGTTCAAATCCAGCCCAGGCTCGCCAAACAACAATGATGGCTGCAACCAAAAAATAGCCAGGCATTGTGGCGGGCGCCTGTAGTCCCAGCTACTTGAGAGGCTGAGGCAGGAGACTCGTTTGAGTCCAGGAGTTGGAGGTTGCTGTGAGCTATGATGCCATAGCACTCTACCCAAGACAACAGCTTGAGGCTCTGTCTCAAAAAAAAAAAAAAGAAAAAGAAAAGAAAGAAAGAAAAAGAACACTGACGTACAACATGGGGGTAGGAGGCGAGGTCATCTCCTTAAAATTTCTACACAAGGAATGTGGAACTTGGACAAGTTGAAGATAATAAGGACACCATGTGCGTGAGCATCTGAAGTTCTAGAGCATTGATCACATGTGGTAAGACCAGTTTAAACAAAACCCTACTTGACTGCAAATCTACCCCAATTAGAAAGGAAACCAACTTAAGGGAATGCTAAACATCGGCTATGTGCCAGGTGCCTTACAGAAGTCTCATCATGAGAAACTACCTGAGGATTACACTCTGCATTTTCACAAAGGCAGAAACTGAGGCCCCGAAGTAAACATTCCTAAGACCACACAGACGGGAGTGCAGTTCAGCTGTCAGAGTTCAACCAGTCCAGACATGTTCCTCATCCAACTGCTCTTTCCCTCCGGCAGCTGCCTCCATTACCCCCCAGCACCCACTCAGAGGAGAAGCTCGTGTACTCCAAAGAGCTTTCTGGCCAAAACATGATGGCCAATGTCTGTAGTCAGTTCGGTTCTCCCAGAACATACTCTGACATAAACCTATGGGTGTTAATGACTTGTGTGGGAGGCAATCCCAGGGAGAAGGGAAGAGAGACAAGAAAGGGCAGGAAAGGCCAGGTGCTTGCCAGGCTAGGTGTAATCCTAACACTCTGGGAGACCAGACTGAGTAAGAGTAAGACTCCATCTCTAAAAAAATAGCTAGGTGTTATAGTGGGCACCTGTAGTCCCAGCTACTCAGGAGGTTGAGGCAAGATCACTTGAGCCCAAGAGGCTGAGGTTGCTGTGAGCTACGACGCTACAGCACTCTACCCAGGGCAACAAAGTGAGACTGTTTTAAAAAGGGAGGGGGGGGCAGAAAGCAGATAGAGGAAGGTAAGTCAGTGAGCAAATGAGCATTATGGGCCCCTAGGGCTTAGGCCAGCTGGGGGACTACGAGAGACAGTAGTCCCCCCAGAGGGACAGGGAGCTGGGTACCCACCCTCCAGTCCCTGGGTGAGGACTATTTCAGGAGGAGCAGAGGGAGCGTTCATCTGTGGCATTTCTGTGCCCCGTGCCATCAGCCTAGAGAAAGTCCTTAGGCAAAGAGCTACAAGAACTGCAGCTAACTGATAGCCAGGGCACAGGGACAGGCTTAAGGGTGTGAGCTAGATGCACTGAGTGCCTATTACAAAGATACAGATGATTTTAGAGAGAAGTTTTAAGCTTATAATTTTTAATAAAAGACATCTGGTAAGACAATATGTAACTGCTAATTCAGAGAAGAGGTAAAAAAGCAAACATCCCCTCGGCCAGTTTTCAGGGGTGAAGCACGGCTTGGTTACCTGACTCTCACCTTGGAGGAATCCGGACCCCACTGTCCAACTGCGTGAGGTTATTGGCATATTTAGACACTGGCAGTTCACTTTCCCACGTGTCTGGGTCCTGCTTTCTGTATGGAGACTTTGAGCTGAGAACTGCATCACAAGCAATTGTTACCTATGAGACAAACCCAGGTGTAACATTTATCAACACTTTGAGAGAATAGAAATTTCTAGAAAGTAAATTTAAAAGCTTATTCATAAGTACAGCTGAACTGAAGACAATTCAGACTCCACCGCTACCACAAAAGCAAGCAAGGTCCTGGTTTCCTGCACTTTCCCCTGGATCTCACTCTGTTTTGGCTCTGGCCAAGAGCGTGTGGTATGAACAATGACACAGATAGCAAGGAACTAAATTCCATTTGGAAGCTCACGCTTAGGGGTCAGATTTAACAATTCCAACCACTTAGCAAGCAGGGTGAAAAGTATGAGGTGAACAATTCACAAGGGTGAAATTAGATACAGGAATGCCCAGGATGTGCCCAAGTGGTTTGTTTTCCTCCTAACAAATGTGCACCCAGATATCCAATATCCTCAACTCATCACACAAAGGCATGCTGTCAAGGGCACTTGAATGGAATGTAAGCAGCACAGCTCCATTTCCTAATCTGGTCTGAATGTGACCCTGGGCAGGGACATGCCCAGGTGACTCTATGCCAGATTAGTTCACATCATGAGCAAATCTGTGATGTCCTGCTTGGCACAACTGACCACAGGGGATCTCTGCCTTCTCCCAAACCCTAATTGATTCTGGTCATAGGCCCATTACCAAATTTACTATTTGCTTAATGCCATAAGCTACTTCTAGCAGTTTTTAAAAACTTACATTCTGATGGCAAAGTAAAATGGGACAACCACATTGGAAAACAGTTTGGCAATCCCTCAAATGGCTCAACACAGTCACCACATGAGCCAGCAATTCCACTGCTAGGTATATACTAAGACAAATGAAAATACGTGTCTGCACAAAAGATTTTAAACAGAGCTGGGCACAGCAGCACATGCCTATAGTACCAGCTACTTGAGAGGATCACTTAAGGCCAGGAGTTCAAAGTCGTAGTGCTTTATGATCATGCCTGAAAATAGCCACTGCACTCCAGCCTGGGCAACATAGCAAGTCCCTACCTCTAAAAAAAAAAAAAAAAAATCACAATTTTAAAAACAAAATAATTTACATTCTATATCACTAGCATCCTGCATAACGAGCTGACCATTCTCCACTGAGTCTCACTGACAACTGACCCCAGAACCAAGGAAGAAACAATGGGGGACGTGCCTTCGGCCACCATCTTACCCTCACTCAGCCCTAAACAGTTCCTATGAGCCCTGGGACCAAAATAAATTTAGAATCCACCTCTTGTCCATTTCACCTACACTCCTAGTCCCATTCACTGTCAGGGCTACACAACACCCTCTGTGCAGTTGTCTTTCCTCCACACCTGCCCTACTTCTTTGCACAGCATCCAACATGCTCTATCCTACCCTTCCCCACTTAAAACTCTCATGGCTACACTGAACACTCCACCAACTGATGACACAAGGCTACACAGTCAAGAACAAGGAAGGGTCTCCGTCCTCAAAAAGCTTATAATCCATTACAGATTAAGTATTCATCAATATATTTAAACTCTTCCAAGAAGACCCTCCCATTCACCCACAACTTTGTTGTTTAATTAGCCTTTCCTTTCAATCAGTAGAATTCACCAGCCACCACTTTCCAGGGATGCCCATGGAAATCAAGGGCATCAGACTTCACCACAAGCCCCTTCCAGATCTCATGGGTTCGGGACAGGCCACCTTAGCACTTTGGGTAACATCCTAATCTCTTTAGTCTGGTCTCTTATAACCTCTTTGTCTTTGTTTCACCGTCTATGTGATCTTTGTCCTCCTTGGGATTTTTTCCATCCTTATTAGACTTTTTTAAGCGTTCTGGTTTATAATGCACAATGATTTTGAATAAGAATCAGATGTGATCACCCTCTCTCTTCTTCAAAAAAACTTTTCCAGTGACATCCAATATCATCTAAAATCACTTAAAGGGGCTAAGCACCTGTAGCTCCATGGTTAGAGTGCCAGCCACATGCATCAGGGCTGGTAGGTTCGAACCCAGCCTGGGCCGGCTAAACAAAAAAAAAATAAAAAAGCCAGGTGTTGAGGTATTGTGGCAGGTGCCTATAGTTCCAGCAGTCTAGGGAGGCTAAGGCAAGAGAATCTCCTGAGGCCAAGAGTTGGAGGTTGCTGTAAGCTATGACGCCATAGCACTCTATATAGAGGGCAACAAAGTGAGACTCTGTCTCTAAAAAAATAATAATAAAATCACTTAAAGACTCCTTCTATGGGTCTCAGCTAAAGGTCAGGATCTGTCATCCTAGGAATACATCATCCAGTATAATCCTAATTACCCTGTGGATTATTTTTCCCTGGATTTGTTGTCTGGAACAAAGTGAAAAGATCTTGGAACTAGCCCTGGCTCCATCAAGGTGTCCATAGGCTTCAAGTTCAATGAGCTGAACTGCTTCAAGTTCAATGAGCTGAACTGACTCCAACTGGCTCAGAAGAGTTCATCACCACATTTTAAGAAATTTTGTAAGATAGTTGCCAAACATATTCATTATTGAAAATCAAATTATAGAAACTTACAATTAAATAAAATGTTCTTTTAAAGGTGACATATTCAAAAACTCTCCTCTTCTCAATTGTTTTACCATATCTTACTATAATCTATGTGTTCCTGAGGTTATTTATGCCCCTGTAGCAGAATGGTAGAGATTCTATACAATGCTCTGCATATCTCTTTCCAACAATGCAATCAGTGATGTCATGCTGTTAGCCTGAAATCAGCCATGCTGACAGTATTTAGGAGGAGGGATTAGCAATACTACGAAACATGGCTTTAGCCCCCCCAGGGAGCCTGTTGTTAAACATTTACAAGCATATCACTGCTCTGGTTCCCATGTTCAGGCTTAAGATCCCTACTAGGCTTGGAGTTCAGGCTTGAGATCCCTGCTAGGCTCACAAGGTTATGTCTCTGTGACCCCTGCATCACTAGTCACTCAGAGGTGGTTTAACGTCCTCAAGAACTGATAGAGGAACTCTTCCACATGGAAACTGTTCTGTGCTAAGATGCTAGAGTGATGGAGAAGTCACCTGGTCAGGTTTTTTTGAGCTCAGAAATTTTTGTTACTTAAAAGTTTAAAATAGCCGAGTCCGGTGGCCCACACCTGTAATCCTAGCACTCTGGGCGGCAGAGGTGAGTAGACTGCCTAAGCTCATAGGTTTGAAACCAGCCTGAGCCAGAGTGAGACCATATCTCTACTAAAAAGTACAAAAAACTGGGCAGCGTCTGTGGCTCAAAGGAGTAGGGCACCTGCCGCATATGCGGGAGGCAGTGGGTTCAAACCCAGTCCTGGCCAACAACTGTAAAAAAAAAAAAAAAAATACAAAAAACTGAAGCAAGGTCGCTTGAGCCCAAGAGTTGGAGGTTGCTGTGAGCTATGACGCCATGGCATGCTACCAAGTTACAAAATGAGGCTCAGCGCCTGTCGCTCAAGTAGCTAAGGCGCCAGCCACATACACCTAAAGTGGCAGGTTCAAATCCAGCCTGGGCCCACCAAACAACAATGACAGCTACAACCAAAAAATAGCCAGGCGTTGTGGCAGGCGCCTGTGGTCCCAGCTACTTGGGAGGCTAAGACAGGAGACTCGCTTGAGCCCAGGAGTTGGTAGTTGGTGTAAGCTATAATGCCACAGCACTCTACCCGGGGGGACAGCTTGAGGCTCTGTCTCAAAAAAAAAAAAAAAAAGTTACAAAATGAGACTTAGTCTCAAAAAAATAAAATAAATTTGCACTCTCAATGAAAAATAACAAAAGCCTTTTTTTTTGCAGTTTTTGCCAGGGCTGGGTTTGAACCTGCCACCTCTGGTATATGGGACCAGCACCCCACTCCCTTGAGCCACAGGCGCCACCCAATAAAAGGCTTTTTTATTAGCTTTTTTCACAGAAAGACTTCATGAGGGAATGAGAAGAAAATAATTTCTCATAACGTTATTCACAATATGCTTCTTTACTTCTTTTCTGACAGCAGAAATAGGAGTTATATTGAACAAGGGCAGTAAGAACTCTCAGTACTATAGAGATATAAGCATTAGTATATAATTTCAGGTAATGGGATGAGGTAAGGCCATTTTGCTCACTAATATATTTTGTCCTTGGTAACAGCCACATGAGTCAACACAGGGAACTAGAGAAAGCAAAGGTAATTTAATTCTGCATGCCTTACTGAACACTGTGCATCTAGTACTGAAAAGGTTGTATTATGTTTACTAATTAGAACTATAATACATAAAAACACAAAATTTTCATTTCTATGGTCACATATTGAGATTTCAAGTACTCAAAAATATAAGAGGTTGAATTGTGGGAATCCAGTCACTAATGACACAGACACTCCAAGCACAAATATCCCCTTTTGGCAGAGGCAAGTGAGCAGATGGCTGCAGAAAGAGTCACTCAATGTCCAGGAGACTGTGGGACCTAAAGACCTGGCTTTGGTTCTGGCAGATATTTGAAGAGGTAAAAAATGAGCTGTCATGTCTAAACTCAGCCAACCCTGACCTCACTGCCCTCTGTTTGGCCAGGCTCTAGGTTTACACAAAGTAGAAGAGGGAAAGAGCAGGCATGGTGGCTCGTGCCTGCAATCCTAGCACTCTGGGAGGCCAAGGCAGGTGGACTGCCTGAGCCCACAGGTTCAAGACCAGCCTCAGCCAGTGCGAGAACCACTCCCCCCACACCTCGTCTCTAAAAATAGCTGGGCGTTGTGGTGGGCACCTGGAGTCCCAGCTACCTTGAGGCTGAGGCAAAAATCACTTGAGCCCCTAATAAATGCAATCATTGTAACGGGTTCTAAGTACCCTCAGTGAACCCCCATCAGTAAAAAATTTAATCACTTGAGTCTAAGAGTTTGAGGTTGCTGTGAGCTATGACATCATAGCACTCAAACCCTGGGAAACTGAGCAGGACTCTTTCTCAAAAAAAAAAAAGAAGAAGAAGAAAGCCAATGTAATAAACTTGATTAAAAAAAAAAATACTATCATCCCTTTGATCAGGAGATAGTCCCTCTCTAGCTGCCCCTGCATGGCGTGGGATGCAGAGTTTGCAAATGTAAGCTACAGACTGTGATTTAGGAGGCAAGAAGCCAGCGCGTCCTACCTGTAGAAAGGAGCCCGCGCTATGGAGCAGCGAAGACCCACCAGAGATGTGACCAACAGGCAGCGCAGGATCTGTACATCCCAGTGCTAACCAAATGCAACCCCATGAGAGCCCCTTAGTCTCAAAGAGAAGAGGCTCGCTCAAGCGTGCTGGTCTCCGGCTCTTCTCACGTCCAACCCACCAGCCCCGCCCGACACACGCACACGCACAGGCCTGACGCACACGCACGGGCCTGACGCACACGCCTGACGCAGAGCCAGGCGCGTCTAGCGAGCAGCCGCGCGCACTCACTAACCAGGGCCGGCAGCTCCTCGATGTTGGGCAGCGCTATTTCATAGTGGTCCGGGAATATAACAAGCTTGGCTTCGTCTTCGTATTCATAATCATCGCTATTTAAGTCGTCGTCAGTATCTAGATCTGGGGAGAAAACAAAAGCAAAGAACAAGCAGTGAGGAAAGTAACGTCCCACGCTGAGGCAGCAGTGACTGGGAAAGCCAGAAATCCACAGAGCAACCTTTACAACTTCCTCCTCCGACAGCACCATCCCTTTGCCCCAAACCAAACCAAACCAGGAATCACAAGCCGGTGCATCTTTTCCTAAGTTAGGAATACTTATTCGTCAGCAACTTATGTATGAAGAAGGCTGAGTCATATCATAAAGCTTTACAGTTAAAGTAGGTGTATGTGCTAGATAGGAAATTCTTGGAGATTCGTAAAGGAAGAGATTGGTAATTGTGATTTGGCAGGTACCTGGCTCCTGATTTCAAAAGAATGGGCTGGAATGTTTTTTGCAACACTGTAATATGGAAGAAAGTCCATGGGTTTGACAGTACATAAAAATATAGGTTCAATTCTGGCTCTAAAACTTAATGTCACTTAATGGGCAAGTCACAAACTCCCTAAGCCTCAGTTTCCTCATTTGTAGCACAGAGATAACACACACATTTATATAGATCATGAGAACTTGTAGAAAGAGACCAGGCATATGAGAAGTTGTCAGTGAATTGTAGCTACTAGTCAAAAATACAATATAAGAGGGACCCTACCTAACAATGCAAGCACTGTAAGCTAATCCTTTGTGCCCTCATATTAATCTGAAATTTCAAAAATTAAATTAAAAAATAAAATCAACTCTTGCTCTATCTCTCTGTCTCTCCCTCCCCTTCTAAGAGTTGTTGAGATCTCTCCTAGCAAACCAGAGAAGAAAGTTCTGTAAAGTGAGTAGTCCTGCTGTCCTTCAGCTGCACAGAATACTCAAAGAAAGATGAGTAACCTGTTATCTATCAAGTCACCACCTCTTTGCTTGTCTAATCTCTGCTAAAGCTCAGGTGACAGTGCAAGGAAATACTCTGTCACAATATTTACATGGACATTTCAGCTTGATGTTCATGGTGATGCCAGTGTCCCGGGCCATGTTTGTATATTTATATCTTTGGAACTACCGGCAACTCCCATACACAAACAGGCACAACAACACACACAGAATCATGGGCCCTGGACATAGAAGAAAGCAACTTTACTAGATGAAGCAGCCACATGAGAACCAAAAGATCCAGACCCATTATCACCTTATAGTATGCCATTAGCTAAATACCTACTACATTTTTGTGTACAGTTCCACACTTGAATTTTCAAATGTACAAAAGTTTTAAGTAAAAAATATGACACTGTTAAAAGGCTGGGTGCAGTGGCTCATGCCTATAATCCTAGTACTCTGGGAGGCCCAGCTGGGTGGATTGCTTGAGTACAGGAGTTCAAGAACAGCCTGAGCAAAGTCAAGACCCTGTCTTTACAAAAAGTAGAAAAACTAGCCAGGCATTGTGGTGGGCACCTGTAGTCCCAACTACTCAGGAGACTGATGCAAGAGGATCACCTGAGCCCAAGAGTTTGAGATTTCTATGAGTTACCATGACACCACAGCACTCTTACCCAGGGTGACTGTCTCAAAAAAAAATAAGCTATAGTTAAAAGCAGTCCAAATATTTTAAAGAAAAATTCTAAATTAGAATCTCCTTCTAGGGTGGCGCCTATGGCTCAGTGAGTAGGGCGCTGGCCCCATATACCAAGGGTGGCGGGTTCAAACCCGGCCCCGGCCAAACTGCAACAACAACAAAATAGCTGGGCGTTGTGGTGGGCACCTGTAGTCCCAACTACTAGGGAGGCTGAGGCAAGAGAATCACCTAAGCCCAGAAGTTGGAGGTTGCTATGAACTGTGACACCACAGCACTCTACTGAGGGCTATAAAGTGAGACTCTGTCTCTAAAGAAAAGAATTTCCTTCTAGGCTCGGCACCCATAGCTCAGCAGTTAGGGTGCTGGCCACATGTACCAGAGCTGGTGGGTTCGAACCAATCTTAACCTGCTAAACAAACAAACAAACAATAGCAACAACAAAAAATAGCCATGCATTGTGGCAGGCACCTGTAGACTCAGCTACTTGGGAGGCTAAGGCAAGATTGCTTGAGCCCCAGAGTTGGAGGTTGCTGTGAGCTGTGACACCACAGCACTCTGAGGACAACATAGTGAGACTCTGTCTCAAAAAAAAGAATCTCATTCTAATAAGAAATACCAAAATAAAGAAACAAACAACATGGCCATAGAAGTTAATTTGAAAAAAGGCAATCTTAAAGAAGATTCTAGAAGTTTAAAAACTAAAGGCCATTTATTTAAAGTAAGCAATTCAAACAAAGAAAGACATTCTATTGAATACCTCCATAGCCCTATTTTTTTAAAATTGGAACCTAACTCTTCAATGAGAATGATATACAACTCAGAATATTATTTAGGCTTGGCACCTGTGGCTCAATCGGCTAAGGCGCCAGCCATGTACACCTAAGGTGGCGGGTTCGAATTCCCAGCCCGCGCCCGCCAAACAACAATGATGGCTGCAACCAAAAAATAGCCGGGCGTTGTGGCGGGCGCCTATGGTCCCAGCTACTTGGGAGGCGGAGGCAGGAGACTCGCTTGAACCCAGGAGTTGGAGGTTGCTATGAGCTGTGATGCCATGGCACTCTACCCAGGGGGATAGCTTGAGGCTCCGTCTCAAAAAA
>CAUYQV010034333.1:0-20692 GCA_963574575.1 Galagoides demidoff | reverse complement strand
AAACCAGGAAAAGACCCAACAAGAAAAGAAAATTATAGACCAACATCTTTAATGAATATCAATGCGAAAATATTCAACAAGATCCTAAAAAACAGAATCCAGCAACACATCTAACAAATTATATACCATGACCAAGTGGGTTTTATCCCAGGATCTCAAGGCTGGTTCAACATATGCAAATCTATAAACGTAATTCACCACATAAACAAATTAAAAAACAAAGACCATATGATCCTCTCAATTGATGCAGACAAAGCTTTTGACAATATACAGCATCCATTCACGATTAAACACTTAAGAGAACTGGCATAGAAGGGACTTTTCTCAAATTGATAGAGGCCATCTACAGCAAACCCACAGCCAATATCACATTGATGGAATTGAATTGAAATCATTTTCACTTAGATCAGGAACCAGGCAAGGTTGCCCATTGTCCCCATTGCTCTTTAACATCGTAATGGAAGTCTTAGCCATGGAAATTAGGGAAGAAAAGGCAATCAAGGGATCTGAAAAGATCAAATTCTCACTCTTTGCAGATAACATGATCATATACCTGGAATACACCAGGGGACTCTTCTACAAAACTCTTAGAAGTGATCAAGGAATACAGCAGCGTCTCAGGTTACAAAATAAACACCCATAAGTCAGTAACCTTTATATATACCAACAATAGTCAAGCTGAAAAAACAGTCAACAACTCTATTTCGTTCACAGTAGTGCCAAAGAACATGATATATTTGGGAGTTTACCTAACGAAGGACGTGAAAGATCTCTATAAAGAGAACTATAAAACTCTAAGAAAAGAAATAACTGAAAATATCAAATTGAAAAACATACTTTGCTCACAGCTGGGAAAAATTAACATTGTTAAAATGTCTATACTACCTAAAGCAATATATAATTTTAATGCAATCCTTATTAAAGTTCCATTGTCATTCTTTAAAGATCTCGAAAAAAATAATACTTCATTTTATATGGAATCAGAATAAACCTCAAATAAGTAAGACATTACTCAGAAATAAAAACAAAGCAGGAGGAATCACGCTAACAGACATCAGACTATACTATAAATCCATTGTGACCAAAACAGCATGGTAGTGGCACAAAAACAGAGGTAGATGTATGGAACAGAATAAAGAACCAAGAGATAAACCCAGCTACTTACCTCTATATGATCTTTGACAAGCCAATTGAGTGGGGAAAAAATTCCCTATTTAACAAATGGTGCTGGACAAACTGGCTAGCAACCTGCAGAAAACTGAAACTGGACCCACACCTGTCACCACTAAGTAAGATAGACTCTCACTGGATTAAAGACTTAAATTTAACACATGAAACTATAAAAACACTAGAAGAAAGTATAGGGAAAACTCTTAAAGAAATAGGCTTGGGCAAATATTTTATGAGGAGGACCCCCAGGCAATTGAAGAAACATCAAAAATATACTACTGGGACCTCCTCAAATTAAAAAACTTCTGCACAGCCACGAACACAGTAAGAAAAGCAAGGAGACAGCCCTCAGATTGGGAAAATATATTTGCTGGTTATGCTTCTAACAAAGGTCTAATAACCAGAATCCACAGAGAACTCAAATGTATTAGCAATAAGAGAACAAGTGATCCCATCTCAGGGTGGGCAGGGGACTCAAAGAGAAATTTCTCTGAAGACAGATGCATGGCCTACAGATATATGAAAAAATGCTCATCATCCCTAGTCATCAGAGAAATGCAAATCAAAACTACTTTGAGATATCATGTAATGCCAGTAAGATTAGCCCATATCACAAAATCCCTAAATCACAGATGCTGGCAGGGTTGTGGAGAAAAGGGAACACTGCTACAGTGCTGGTGGGAATGCAAACTAATATGTCTCTTTTGGAAAGTCATATGGAGAACACTTAGAGTTCTAAATATAGATCTGCCATTTGATCCTATAATTCCTCTGCTAGGTATATATTGAGAAGACCAAAAATCATAGTACACTACAGATATCTGTACCAGAATGTTCATGGCAGCCCAATTCACAATTACTAGGTCATGGAAGAAGCCCAAGTGCCCATCCACCCATGAATGGATCAATAAATTGTGGCATATGTACACCATGGAATACTATACAGCCATAAAGAAAGATGAAGACTTTACCTCCTTCATGTTTACATGGATGGAGCTGGAAAATGTTCTTCTTAGTAAAGTATCTCAAGAATGGAAGAAAAAGTATCCAATGTACTCAACCCTATTATGAAACTAATTGCTAGCTATCATAGGAAAGCTATAATCCAAATGGAATCCAAGAATAATGGAAAGGGGAGAGGGAGGGAAGGGGAGAATATGGGTGAAGGGAGGGTGATTATGGGGATCACACCTATGATTTATCCTATAAGGGTACATGTGAATCTTTCTAAATGTCGAATATAAATGTCTTACCACAACAACTATGAGAAAGACATGATGGCTATGTTGGTCAATTGGATGAAAGTATTTCAAATTGTATATGGAAACAACACACTGTATCCTATGATAGAATCAATGTACACAAATATGATTTAATTTAAAAAATCCAAAAAAATAAATTAAAATGCTTATCATTAAATGTTAAAACTTTTCCATGTTAACCATTAAAATAAAAAATCTGATTTGAAAAAAAGAAAGCTGTCTTGAATAATGTTTTGTGTTAAATTTTGACCCTCAAAAGAGATACATTAAAGTCTTAATCCCAGGTACCTCAGAATATAGTCTTATTTGAAAATATGGTCATTATTAATATAATTAGTTAAGATAAAAACATATTGGAGTAGAGTGAGATCCAATGAAACTGACATCTTAATTGAAAAATAGCCATGTGGAGATACAGAGAGAAACATGGGAAGGCTCTGTGACAATGACTAGGGTTATAGTTACAGTTAGACAAAGATTGGATTTATGCAGCTGGAAGCCACAGAATCCCCAAAACTGTCACCTTACCAGCAGAATCTAGAAAGAGGTGGGGAAAGATTTCTGTAGAGATGTTACAGAGAGAACAGCCCTGTCAACACCTTCATTTCAGATGTCTAGTCTAGGGCCCAAAACTGTGAGATAACAAGGTCATGCAGTTTGTAATATTTTGTTATTTCAACCCAAGAAAGCTAATATAATTCTTAAGCATAAAAGTAAATTTATAATTAGAAAACTATATAGAGTGATAGAGAAGATTGTGCCCTAGTTGAGAACATTAGCATTTTAAGACACAAGACTCACCTTCAGTTTGTTTGGGTAGGACCTGGGACTTGTCAATGATTGTGTAGCTAAGGTCTTGGTAACAATTACCTACATCTACAGTAAAAACATAAATTGTTATACTTCATACCTTAAATCAAGTTTTAGAGATTGAACTGTGTCCCCTCAAACACAAAACAAAGATTTATTAGAATCCTAACCTCCAGTACCTGGGGTTGGGACCATATTTCTACATAGAGTCTTTAGGAAGTTAATAAAGTTAAAATAATGTAATTAAGGTGGATCCTGAACCAACATGACTGACGTTTTTATAAAAAGTAGGAAACTTGGATATAGGCAGATGTGCATAGAAATACTATGTGAAGAGACACAAAAAGAAGATGTCCATCTACAAGGCAAGAAGAGAAGCTTGTGATAGATCCAACCTTCACAGCTCTCAGAAGGAACCAACCCTACTGACATCTTGATCTCAAGCTTCCAGTCTCCACAATGTGAGACAACAAACATTCATTCTTCATGCTACCCAGTTTATGACATTTTTTAGGTTTTTTTTTATTAAATCATAACTGTGTACATTAATGCATTTATTGGGTACAATGTGCTGATTGTATATACAACTTAGAATGCTTAAATCAAAGTGGTTAACATAGCCTTCACATCACTTACTTAGTTGTTGTGTTAAGACATTTACTCTTAATAGATTTGACATGTACCCTTGCATTACACACAGTAGGTGAGGTCCCACCAATTACCCTCCCTCCACCTGGCCTCCTCCTTCCCCTCCTTTAATCCTCCTCTTCCTTCCTTCATTCTGGGCTATAGTTGTATTTTATTTTTCGCATGAAAGTGTGGGTGATTATATGTTGGTTTCATAATAGTACTGAGTACTTTGGATAATTTTTCTTCCATTCTTGAGATACTTTACTAAGAAAAATATGTTCCATGTAAACATAAAAGAGGTAAAGTATCCATCTTTTTATGGCTGCATAATATTCCATGGTATACATACACATACCACAATTTGTTAATCCATTCATGGGTCGATCGACACTTGGACTTCTTCCATCAGTTGACAATTATGAGTTAGGCTGCAATAAACATTCTGGTGCAAATATCTTTGTTGTAAAATGATTTTTGGTCATCTGGATATTTAACTAGTAGAAGAATTGCAGAATCGAACAGCAGGTCTAACTTTTAGTTCCCTAAGTGTTATTCAAACATCTTTCTAAAAGGGATGTATTAGTTTGCACTCCCACCAGCACTGCAGAAGTGTTCCCTTTTCTCCACATCCACACCAAAATCTGTAGTTTGGGGATTTTGTGATGTGGGCTACTCTTACTGAAGTTAGATGATATCTCAAACTGATTTTGATTTGCATTTCTCTGATGATTAAAGATGATGAGCATTTTTTCATGTATCTGTAGGCCATGTGTCCAGAGAAGCTTCTAGTCAAGTCTTTTGCCCATAATGAAATGGGATCACTTGTTATTTTCTTATTAATTCATTTGAATTCTCTGTGGATTCTAGTTATCAAAACTTTGTCAGAAAAATAACCTGCAAATGTCTTTTCCCATTCTGAGGGCTCTCTGCTTGCTTTAATTACTGTGTTCTTGGCTGTACAGAAGCTTTTTAGTTTGATCAGTACCCAGTAATATATTTTTGGTGTTGTTTCAATTGCCTGTGTGTTACTACTCATAAAATATTCTCCTAAGCCAATTTCTTCAAGTTATTCCTGAACTCTCTCCAATATCTTTATAGTTTCATGTCTTAAGTTAAAATCTTCTATCCAGTGAGAATCAATTTTTGTTAATGATGAAAGTTTCAGTCTTCTATAGGTCACCAGCCAATTCACCCAGCACCATTTGTTAAATAGGGAATCTTTCCCCCAATTTATGTTTTTATAAACTTATGAAACATCAAATGATGATACGTGGCTAGGTTCATCTCTTGGTTCTCTATTCTGCTCCATACATCTACCTCTCTTTTTTTGTGCCAGTACCACACTGTTTTGATCACTATAGATTTATAATGTAGCCTAAAGTCTGGTAGCTCTAGCAAACAAACATAGAATTGACCATCTTTTATACAGACATGATACATAATCTTTTCTTTTTTTGAGAATTTTTTTTCTTTATGCAAGACTTAGGAAAAACTTTTCATTTATAAAGTACAAGTGCTGATTTCAATTCTTAGTCTTGGAGATCAGCTGATTAGTCACTTATATCCTCTGTTGCTTTTAATTCCTTTGAAAATTTCATTATAACATTCAGCATAGAATTAAGGATAATAGACAACTTTTTAAAAGATTTTTTTCAAATTATGATTATCATAATCATTAGTCAAATAAATTGATAGCATTTTCTTGGAGCAAGTTCCCAGCACATGATAAGTACATCATAAGAATTAGTTATTAGTTCTGGTCTAATTGAAATCCTCCATTTACTGACAGGAAATTATTGGTCAAAGCATCCCAATAAAATTTGAAATTACTGAAAGAGAAAAACAGAACTTTAATTTGATGATTCCAATATTCTTTTTTAAAGATTTTCCCTTAGTTTATATAATTTTGTTTCATGGTCTTCCTTTTCTACATATTTTTTTAACCAATT
Source organism: Galagoides demidoff (assembly GCA_963574575.1). NCBI lineage: Eukaryota > Metazoa > Chordata > Mammalia > Primates > Galagidae > Galagoides > Galagoides demidoff. The sequence continues at coordinate 14,871 of CAUYQV010034333.1, read as the reverse complement.
TCCTGCGATGAATTATCTAAGTTAACACTCTTGTTTTTGTCATTACAGGAACTGGTGGAGGCCCAGGACATATAATGTTCCTTGATAGGCAATGCCAGGACCTCTTCATGAATTCCTTCTTCTAGTTGCCTCTTTAATTTAGAAATTTCTCCCCAGCTTCCTAAACTCAAATTCTCACGGAGTATTACCTCTGTTCACTCTCTTGCTGTCAGCTCATGCAGCCATGAATGATTCCCTGTGACAAGGAACGTGGTCTCAATCCCTTGGCCCGTGATATCAACTATAAAAGGAAGATTTTGCATGTGTGAATTTTTGAGTTTAGACTTTTCTCGTCTTATACTGCTGGCAGTTCTTGTGGCTTAAATGATAGTTTTCAAATCTTGGAAAAGCAAATTTCATGATCCATGCATACATAGTGATGGAATTGGACCACAGTGAGACCCCAGAAATATCTACAAATGCAGGTCCAGCTTATCAACAGAGAGAAGCTGCAGACAGTGCAAGAGAGAAAAACAAAGCTCTGAAAACAAAGCTCATACTTCTGTTCACAGTGGTGCTTGGCTCAGTCCTCCCTTCAGATGTCACAGTGCAGTAGCGCTTTCTGACAACATGGTTATCACACTTCCATATTAAGCTGATATGTGTCTACTCACTTGACAAATATCAAATGGTCATTTTAGTACATGTGTATAATACTAGTGCTGTTTTCACCTTCTATTTTCCAACATTCCTATTTCAGTGAGATATTTCTCACCTATTTTAATTTATATTTTAAAGGAAATTACACTGTGCATTCAACATCGACACTAATTTCAGCTCTGCTAAAATGATAGTATCAAAATTAAATATTGTTCACTTTTTCTTGTAAATTTGTCAACCCCAGCATATGACAGAGTTCACCATGTCCTAAGCATTTCTTTTTTTTTTAAATTAAATCATAGCAGTGTACATTAATACTATCATAGGGTACAGTGTACTGTTTCTATATACAATTTGATATACTTTCATCCAACTGGTTAACATAGCCTTCACGTCTTTTCTTAGTTATTGTGTTAAGATATTTATATTCTACATTTAGAGAGATTCACATGTACCCTTATAGGGTGAACCATAGGCATGATCCCACCAATCACATTCCCTCCACCCATCCTTCCCCCTCCCCTCATCTCCCTCTCCCCTTTCCCCTCTCTTCATATTCCTGGGCTAAAATTGGGTTATCGCTTTCCTGTCCAACACTGAATTGAATCTTATTCAATTATTCAACATTTTTCAAATCAATATTATGCCTTTATAAAAGAGTCTATAGACTTCAATATATGAAAGATCATGATAAGTTAATTTCTTAAGAAGAACACGATTAATTGCACAGAATAAATATCTCTTTATAAAAATAATGTCTTTTCTCTTAAAAAAATATATCTTTAAGGTAGAAAGCCCTCTAAAACTAACAACTGATATACTCATTGTTTTTTCAAAATGTGAAAGGGTATTTATGGTGTGTATTTTTGCAGTGTTGCCGTGTGGGTCTCCATTAGAATCATGTGTGAACCTCTCTTTCTTTGTTCCCCTGGCTTCAATTTCACCTTATTCTGGTATGAGAAAATAAATGGGTATGGAACGATTACTTTTTACTTTGAAATACATATAATAAAATTTCACCTAAATTCTAAAGTATTTTTCATAATTTTAGAGAATCCGAATTTTAATTCTGAGACGGACAATAAAGATTATTTGCAGGTTAATGATAGTGTCTGTTTATATCTAATCTCTTTCATATATTAAGAATCCACCCTGTATAATAAGACACATTATATTTTTCGAATGATTACATTATTAAAGATTGTTTTCATTAAGATGGAACTATTGCCTATAAAATGGCTCATTCACAATCTAGAACACAGTTGAAGCCACCCCAATTTAAAGAAGGTTGAACAATGTATATATATACACATTGCGTTTCTTTTTTTATTTGAAACATTTTTCATTTTAAACTTTATTTTGCTTGATAATAATATAGCTTCTTCAGCACTTTTCTCATTGCTATTTTAATCGTCTCTTTTTCTATACCTGAACTTTCAAGCACATTTACTTTTGAATCTGACATGTTTTTAATATAGAATAGATATAGTTAGATATTTTTAAAAACCTATTACAATCTCTGTCATGGACTGATATAATCCATTTACATTTGATGTAACCATCTTGCACTTGTTGGATTGATATTACATTTACATCTGCCACAATGTTTCTTGTGTTTACTTAGGAGTGTTTACAATTATTTGTGAATTTCCCAAATTTCCAAATTTTTCCAACTTTTCTCTAGATATTGATTCCTAATTCAACTCCATTATGTTCAGAGAACTTTCTATAGTTGAGTTCTCCTTGAGTATTTGCCATAGAGAATTGCAAAATAATATTGGTGTAGTTTTAAGCCGCAACATTTTCAACTATGCCATTCAATAGTAGATAAAACTTAATTACAGGATTTCTTATTTTATCTTTAAAATGAATATAACTAAATAAACAAAAATGATTTAAAAAAAAAACAAGAAAGATGAGGCAATAACAGAAAATGTATAGAAACCATAGGATATTCCTAACTAGAGGTCCCTAGATACATGAAAAAGAATATATGAAAAAAACACACCATCAACATCAATCATCAGTTTTAACATTTTTAAAAGTAATGCAGGCACTGGCCCCAAATGCTGGAGGTGGTGGGTTCAAACACAACCTCAGTCAAAAACTGCAAAAAAAAAAAAAAAAAAAAAGTAATGCATAGAATTTGGCTAAATATAGGGTTGTAACTGACTAGTTAAATCTTGACATATGCCTGAAAAGCCCTTATTTCTATCTATTTTATTCTTTAAAACATCCAATATTGTTTATCCTGACTTAAAAACTGCAAAAATGTGCCTATGCTTCTGGAATTTCAGAGTAAATCAAATTCATTCTTGGGACATTGGTTTCATAATTGAAATTCTTTTATCAATAAAGGAAATATAATGTTTTTACTGAAAGTTTAAGCAGTAAATAATTTTTAATAACTGAACATTTAGTATTTTTGACCTTTGCTGTTTCTAGAGTTCCCCCCCCCCCGCCCCGAAGAAAGCCTCATATTACAAAATACAATCCTGTCAAAACTGCTTTCTCTTTTGAATATTTGTGTCCAGAGAGGTTTAGGAGCTATGTTAGAAACTGCTAATGAGTACCATATTTAATTCCATAATTTATTTTAATCACTAAAGAATACACTATTATAATGGACTTTAGTCTTTGTTATTTGAAGTGCTGGTCAAAAACAATATTACCATTTATTCAATAGAGACATAAAGGGTACACTCAGTGGCTCATGCCTATAATCCTTGCACTTAGGGAATCCAAGGCAGGAGGATCACATGAGGCCAGGCATTTAAAGCCAGCCTGAACACAAGCAAAATATCGTCTCTATAAAAAGGTAGGTTGTATGTTTCTTGATTTTAAAAACTTGACATTTAACCACACAGGTCCAGCTTGGTTTAATATTGCAGGCAATGCTAAGATGTAATTGAATCATTTCTGGCCTTGGTTAAGGGGGAAAAAATGGTTCCTTTCCCTTCTTTATTCCTGTGAAGGAGCAGCATCTCAGTTCATTTTCTGTTGCTATCAGTGACTCCCACAGACAGGGTTATTTATATGTTAAAAAATATTTCCTACAGTTTTACTAAGAAGTGCAATGTCTAGGGGTTGCACATAGTGGGGCCTTCTGGTCGGTGGTGGAGACACTACCATGTCCTGTGGCTGTGCACGGCATCACCTGGTGAGAGGGCTCACAGGGAGACAGCCAACCTGCTTTAATAATAGACCCACTTGCGATAACTAACTTACCCTCCCCATTAGCCCATCCATCTATTAACCTATTAACTCATTAATCCACAAATGGATTACTCCCTTTATAGAGGCAGTGCCCTCTTCACCCCATCACCCCTTAAATGCCCATCACTTAATCCTGTTATATTAGGGATTACGTTTCAACTTGAGTTTCAGAGGGGACAACACATTCAAATTGCACCATGCAGAGAATAATTTGATCCGTGATTTTTGTTAAAATAAAAAATAGCAAATCCAGCAACTGTGTGTTCTTAACATAGACTTCTCTTTTTTTCCCAGTTGTTCTCCAGATGTTATTCAAGCAGATACTCTCCCCCATAGGAAGAGGACTGTGATTCTTCAGTGCAGCATGGTACACAATGCATTTAACGTTCATGTAGCTAAATCTCCCTGGAGTGTGCTATACCGATGATGAAGCTGTTATGTTTTATTTATTTGTTTCACTCTTCTCTTTCTTTTTTCATAATTTAGAGTTAGAAGAAAGAGATATGCTTTCAGAAAGAAATACACAATATAAAACACAAGTATTTGGTATTTCTTTTGTTACTTTCAATTGTTTGAGAGTTTTCTTTCTAAATAATGTGCGATTTTTAGAAAAGAAATGTCATGTAGAACACAGATGTTTTGGCATAATAATCAAATCAATGAGGGGAAAGCTATGTTGATTGGTTTAATGTAACAACATCAGATTGTATAAAAAAGAAAACAACAATACATTGTACCCTACATATGAATGAATGTATTCATGATCTATGTGTATTTGACTTAATAAAATAAAAAAAGAAAGGAAATGTCAATTTTTAAATAATATCAATAGTAATGTGTTTGAGGTGTCATATAATATTAAGTTTGATAGAATTTTTGATTGACATTTTGACTTTACTCATTCTCCAATTAAGGGATGTATCTGATTTAAAGGAAAACTTACTTCCCTTCCATTGTTTGACTGTGTGTTCCTGTAGACACTTTATGTCTATGTCACAGATAACTATTTGCCAACTAGCTCTATTTTGCACCACTATTGTAAATATTTTAGATGATAAATATCATGCATTTCAGGTGTTTTAAGACCCATAGGCATTTAATTTATTCTCATTATTATTTTTGTTTGAAGAAAGCAAATGCGTAATAAACTGAAATGCAAATAAATGAATGAATAAATAACAAAATTATTCTGGGTCCATGAATAAGAATATTCCACGTTAATTTGTAAACTATTTAGAAAACAGACACGAAAATTATTTACTATAGGAAAGGTAACAACACGGAGAAGGTCTGTACATTATTTCTCCTTTCTACATGAAAGTGTGTGTAAATTATAAAAGTCTCACGTTCTCCCATAGACATAGCCCATAAATTTAGCTTATACTGAATTTGACCATTGTAAACATTTAATTTTTTTTATCTTTCTTTTTTATAATTAAAGTGTATCCTAAGCATAATAGACATAAAGTGAATTAATGAGGATGGTGTAACCATAGGAAAGTTACATCTGCACATCTATTTTTTACATGCTAGTTCTTTTGTTTATTCCTATATAACATAGCAGCCATATTATACATGCGCTGATGCAGTAATGCATACTTTCTGTGCTGTGTTTTTCACAAACAAAAAGAAGGTAAAAAGTATATGTCTTGCAAATAGTATTAATCACGGGTTGGTATACAACACTTCTAAATGTGTGAAGATAATTCTTTTACGGCTATATTATCAGTACTCATAAAATTGGCATATATTTCAGTTCTTATATAATTCGTGCAATATTGATCAGAAGAAATTGTCAGGTTTTTTTTTTTGGCCAGGACTGGGTTCTAACCTGCCACCTCTGGCATATGGGGCCAGCGCTCTACCCTTTTGAGCCATAGGCGCCACTCGAAATTGTCAAGTTTTTAGTTTGTTTATATTTTCACTCATACTGTACAATATTTTGATTTATATTTTTTTATTACTGTATAGTTGCAAATTAGTTTTACAATCTTATAAACTTCTATTATAGCATCAGTCCAGATAATTTAAATTTTTTTATAAATTACGATATTGTCTCTTTCATCCGTGCTAATTAGCAACTCAGAAAAATCTACCTATTCATTATTCAGGTTGGAATAACAGACCTGGACATCCAGCTGCTATCCTAATATATTTTTCCAAGGGATGCTACAATTCAAAGTAGTATAACAACTCTTTTTCTCTGAGATATTACTGCCTTTTGACTCACTGAGAAATTCTGTTGTCTGAAATCATAGGATATCATAAACATTGATTTTAGATTCTATCTGTAAGAATGAGACAATCACACTCAAGTGAAGAATGTAAGTCACTTGAAAAGAAGTTGTCTTGATTTATAGCCTAGAAACAATAGATTGAAAAACCCTTCAGATAAGGGTTATCTGGATTCAGAATCTCACATCAATTTTAACATTGTATTACTGAAGAAAATGGGACTTGAGTGGACTTTCCATCAGAGAGCTGATGTTGATCTCACATTTATATGTAGACCTGTTGTTTTCATGAGGCAGATGATAACACTACTCTGTTATTCATTAAAGGCCACTCATTTCCCCCAAATACCATAATCTATCTTTTCTTTGTTTAGTGAGTTGTCTTATAATTTCTCTGGTAGTCAGGGTTACTTCTCTGGTAGTCTGGGAGACTTCCTTAATGTAATAAAACAATAAATTTTGGTATTATTATGGTTGTTCTTGCTATTAATTTGTTTTAATTTTTTGATACTTCTTTGGCTGGGATAGATCTATTGTCCATAATTTTGAGACAAATGGGAGTGAGCCAGAGACTGTTCTCAGTACTGGGGACAGACATACCACAATAAATAAGGTAGATGGAACACATCCCTCATAAAACTTACTTGTAGTAAAGAATGCCTGCAATAAAAATAATAAGTAACACACATAATTTGAATAATAATTGGTTCTAATAAGATAAATGGAACATTTGATAAGGGTTTCAAAGGAAGGGAATAAATTTGTTATAATTGTTGAGAAGAGCTCTTTGATTAGAAGATGTTTAGAAGATGTTTGAAATTAACATTAAATGGTAACAAATGTCCTATATTGGCTTGATTTATAAAAGATCATCTCAGGCAGAAAGACTCCATGATGGAGCTTCTGGAATAAGGACAACAACTGACAGACATGGGTTAGAAAAGCTGAGCTGTAACCAAATTGTGCAAAAATACACATTTAATTACATTCTGGATCTAGTGAGAAAGGTGGGAAATGGACAAGAAAAGTGGAAGAATAAGGCCAGTTTGGAAAGAGGACAGGTAATGGCAAAAAGGCAGGACAGGATAAGCTTTAAAACTACCATCAAGATGTTGGGCCACGGCAACGAAAAAAGTGATCATTTTTTGATGGATATGTCCTCCTGTTGTACACAATTCAAAGAATAGATAGAGTATCTTAAATAATGACTTTGTCTTTGGAGAACTGGCAACACAAGGTTATAAGTACTGAAAGTAGCAAACAAGTGAGGTGAACCCAGTATTTCCCCCAGTGTAATGCCTAAAGGTAGTTCCCAAGTCAGAGACCAAATAACACTTTAGATTCTCACTAAGTTGAGAAAAGTGTTAGGCAGGTAAGGGCACTGGAATTTGAGATGCAGAGGGTCAGGGAGGGAAGCCTTGGGCATTAGTGAGAGAAAACTTCCTAAGAATCCTTCCTGAAGAAAGGACTACTTGAAAACAGCAGGGGACCCCACCAAAGAAATAAAAAAAAAAAAAAAACCCAGCAGGAGAAAACAATGACTGGGATTCAGGCAACATTTTGAATAGTTGTATTTTACAAGAGACTAACAGAAGCATCATGATATCCTCAGGGAGGGTCTTCAAGATGGCTTCTATATAAACAAAACACAATTAACCCAAGAATAAATCAGCTTGGAACCTGTCAAAACAGAGCCTACAACCAACAAAGTCCCAAAGTTTTGGGAATTAACTGTCAATCAGAAGAAAAATTATAGCACAATTTAAAAAATAAATCCTGAGCTAGTAACCAAAAACATGAAGTTCAAAATACTTACCATTTAGCCAACATTTATTTAGCATACAAATGAGATTGTCAAGAGAATCAATAGCATTACAATAGTCAATAAAAAGTTACAGAAATGAGAGACATTACATCATTAAGGCAGAAAGTGACTTTAAAACTGATTTTTTTAAATGTGCCAAATAATGTGAAAGAAATGATAAACTTAGTAAGGGCAAATAATTGAAAATATGACAATGAGCTAAATAGAAATTCTAGAAATTAACAATACAATGTACGAAATTTAAAAAATAAACTTTATAGATTAAATTATGAAACAAAAATACATTAGAGAAAGAATAACATGAATCCAGAAAATACTAAAAATGTTAAAAAAAAAATCTTAAGGTGCTATGAGGAAAAAAAAGAGGCAGAAAATATTTCAGATTGCAGCAAAAAAAATTTAAAATTTAATAAAATTTATAAAGTCGCAGTTCAAGAAACTCAATGAAGTTCAAACAAAAGAAACATAAAGAAAATTTTGCCCAGTACATCATAATCAAGTTATTGATATGAAGTCATAACGTTAAATTTATAAAGGCTTCCAGGGGTGGGTGAAATCACATTACAGAGAGGGAGAGAACATAATGATCACAGATTTCTCATAAAAATCATGTCAGTCAGGAAAAACATCAACTACCATCTTCAGATCTTGGAAAGAAAAGATAAGAAAAACCCTCCAAAGTTAATGCTTAGCAAAAAAAATAATTCAAACACAAAACTAAAGACTATTTGAAAATAATAAAAACAGAAATAATTAATCACTACAAGGCAGGCCCTAAAGATTGTTAAAGCAAATTCTTTTTAAAAAGAAAGAAAAATGCTGCCTATAAAAACTCGCATTTTCCTTTAATTCTGGGGGCCTTTAACAGGGAAACAATACAGTTTACATAGAGAAATAGAAAAGACATTTTCTTATTTTTTAGTCTCTTCAAAGGACAATTGTTTAAAAGCAAATAGTTGCAATGTGGTTTTGAATTCACAGCATGTAATATTTTACAGTCTACGACTATGATATGGAAACATAAGGGCAATTACTAAAAGCATAAACAAGAATGTGTAGTCAATAAGGAAATAATGGAGCAATATAGAATCACATGCACACAAACTAATCTAAAAGCAAATAACAAAAAAAATAAGATAGGACATTTGCAACAGTAAGATGCTACTTTTACACTGGACCCTACCTAACAATCCTTGCATTAAAATTACTGATATAAATATTCTATTTTAAAAGGAGAGTTTTTCAGACTAAATTTAAAAAGCCAGATCCAACTAAATGTTATTTACATGAGTTCATTTTATATTTAAGGAAATATAGATTTAAAGTAATAGGATATAGGAGATCAACAAGATGCTGGAATAAGAAGTCTCCTGCTCATGTCCCTGGACAGAAACAATAATTTTTCAGTCTTTGTAGGCAAAGTGCCTTCCTTGGAGCTTGAGGACTCAGGTAGGGGTCTGAGAAACTCCACTGAGCCCAAGACCAAAGAGGGTCATCTCCAGAGGAAAGGCTTCCCTGAGGGGCAGGCTCACTGATCATGGTCCCACTAATACACATGGAGACAGCCCCATCCCCTTGCTAGCTCTGCTAATGCTCATTAGGTCTTGGTCCTGCCACCAGCACCATCTTCCAAGGAGCACAGGAGGAGTCATGCTTCTTTATATCCTGAAAGCAGACCACTCATTTTTGTCTGACTGTGGATCTTAAAGTGACCATGGAATGGGTCCTGCTCTTTCAATCAGTTTTGGAGTCCTGCCCTCCAGAGAGAGCTGTTGGGAGATGTGCCCCTCGGTGTCCCAGGGCAGACATGACAGCTCAGTCCAACTACACATCTTCAAGTGACCCTGGTCTGGCTCCTCTCCCTCTCAGTCTTGTTCCCCATACAGTCCTGTCATTCTGGAACCCATCAGAACACATGCCCATCTGTGCTTCTGAAAGCAGAACTGTGGACCTATATCCTAGGGTTGGTCTTAAGACAGCTTTGGAACCCCTTCCTGTTCTTGATCTGGGAATGCTTCTCACTCCCAGGTAGCTGGATGGAGACCCTTTGGTCTGTGCCAAAAGAGGCAGGCCTCCAGACCACAGTCCTGGCAATGAGCTCTCCAGCAGAGCTGTGAATCAGTTCTAGAACCTCTTCACTTCAGTTCAGTAGTCCAGCTAGCCCCAGGGACACATCAGTCAGAACTTCTCCAGGAACCCAAGAGGAGCTGTGCCTGTCTGCACTCCTGCAGCCTCCCTTTTGCAGACCCACCAATTGACCCTGAAGCATCTGTGCCAGCATCAGCCCTGAAGGCAGTCTCTTCTACCAGGTATCAGAAAGGAGCCACACCTGTGGAAACCCAGGTAACCAATCTGAAAGAGTAGAACTCCACAGAAAGTGAGTAGAATGGTGGTCACCAAGGCTGAGGGCTGGAAAGATGGGAGCGTGTCAGTCAAAGTGTACAGAGTTTCAGTTACAAGACACGTGAATTCTAGAGATTAATGTCCAGCATGAAACTGTAGTGAAGAGTGCTGCACACCTGCATCTCATTTTATTAAGCTTCACAGGGATGATTATGTTTTGAACAAACTGAAAGTTCCTAACAGCCTTGGGCCGCAGAAGTCTACCTACATTATTTTTCCTTGCAATATTTCATTTTTTTCCAGAAGAACTTGGAACATATACATTGAGTACAGCTAAGCTCCGATATGAGTGTGACACTTATTATAATTAATCCTTTACCAACAACATGATCTTTTTTTCATTGAATAAAAAGCCCAATTGAGAACCTCTCAGAGCTGTTTTAAAGCATATCTGATCCTGTATTGCCATTTGATCTGCTTTCAAACTTAATGTTCTTGGTTTCCGAACTAGATGAAACCAGTCAACTCCTCGTCTTTTCTTGATTCCCCTGTGCCCTTCCTCCTTCCATTTCTTTACACCTTCTGACCCTCACATTGCATGTTGCAGTGTCCTCAATCTCACTCTTCCTTTCTCTCAGTCAGTTATCTGATTTTTCCCAAAAGCACTAAAGCTTTCGTTGTTAACTGAGTTTTTCATGTCAAATGCTTTGAAGACTCACTGTCTTCTTGAAAGCCTCCATATTTCAGTAAAGTTAGTATTGAATGCGTTGGTTTTCATAATAAAGGATATAACACAAGTACATGCAGGTTTGGTTACAACACCGATTGCCAGATCCTCTCTGCTCCTCCCCTCCAGAGTTACTTATGTACTAGGTCTGAGGTAACCTCAAGGTGACTTCACTGATGTGTAACCAGTGCAATTATATAAAGCCCCCTCTACTCAAAAGGGTTTCATAGTTGAGGTTTCTACAGTCACTCTCTTAAAATTCCTAATGCAGTAATTTTGTTTCTGAATTTGAGTCTTGTAAGAGAAGTTAAAGAACAAATGGAGTCTGTGCTTGAGAATGTTCTTGGATGCCATATATGTTGTCATGTTTTCATGGACAGCTGCCCATTCCCCTCTCTCTGGACCTGTGGGCTTCTCCCTCCTGCCCCAGCCCAGCCAGAGGTGTGATGCTCCCACCATGGGCGTCTGCAGGCAGCACAGCCGTATGGTGGATGTCTCAGCCCTGGTATAGCAGTGACACTGTGTCTTCATAGGATTCAGCAACCTTAAGTCCAACCCTAGTCCTGGAACCTAGAACATACCTGCATAGAGTTTATGATTTCTTAGAGGTTAAGATGAAGGACTATGGAAAGACACATTTGCTTGACATCCCAGCTCCTTTCTGGGGCTGTATGAATCTCAGCTATCAGGAAGGGGATCTGGGATTGGTGGGCCACTTGACTGCCATGTCATGAGGCACAAGAGTGGGTCTGCTTTTTTCAAACTATCCTTAGGCCCCATGAAGTATGACATAAAGTAGCAAACAAAATAAAATAAACAAACAAAAATAAATCTTAATTACAGGTTTAGAGAGATAACCCAGAACAAAGATATAAGTTGTACGTTTGGGTACGTTTTAAAACACCAAGAAGTTATATGAATGGCAAATAAGAATATGACAGAATCTCAAGCTCGTTATCTCATTAACTAATTACAAATTAAAACAATAGTGAAATGCCACTGCACCTGCAGGAATGGCTCCAATCCTGACGGTGCCCTAAATGCTGGTGATCAGGTGGAGCAATGGAAATTCTCCTTCATTGCTCTTAGGAATACAAATGGTATGATCTCTTAAAAAGACAATGTGGCAGTTTTTTATAAAAATTAAATATACTCTTACAATATATGCCAGCAATGACATTCTTAAGTATTCAAAAAAAAAAAAAAAAGACTGAAAACTATGTGGACCCAAAAAACTGCACCAGACAGCTTCTAGCATTTTTATTCATGATTTCCAAAACTTGTAAGAAACTTCCCTGTCCATCAGCGGGTGAATGGATAAACAGACCCTGGCACATCTACATAGTGGTATAATATTCAGCAATAAAAGAAATGAGTTCTCAAGCCATGATAAGACAAGAAAAGAAATAAACACTTAAAAATACATCCCTGAGTTAATAACTTAATTTTAAAATGCTACTTATTATGTGACACAAACTATGTAATACTTTGGAAAGGCAAAAGTATGGAGACAAAGGTCACTAATTCCTAGGAGTTCAGGCTAGGGAGTGGGAAGAGACAGAGGAAGGGATAGGTGCGTACAACACAGAATGAAACCTAATGTAAACTATGGATTTTAATTAATAATAATGTATAATAATTGATTACATGTATAATAATGTATAATTGATACATGTAAAATAATAATTATACATGTACAATAGTGTATAATATTGATTTTCAACACCAGAAAGATATCAACCAAACACAAGAGATTAATAATTGGTAAAAGTAGAGTGGGGACAAACACAGATATAATTGGACCTCTCTTTACTCTCTGTTCAATTTTACCATTAACCTAGACATGCCTGGAAAAGAAAGTAGATTGATTTTTTCCACTAAAAATAGAAGATATAGGGCGGTGCCTGTGGCTCAAAGGAGTAGGGCAACCGCTGGCCTCATATATGGGAGGTGGTGGGTTCAAACCCAGCCCCAGGCAAAAAAATAAATAAATAAATAAAAATAATAATAAAATACAAGATATAAATGTGAAACGTGCTCATTGCTACCATGTGTCATGGCTTCTAGGCATTCTCAGAGAGTGGAACTAGGAAAAATGTATACAAACACAAATACTGTCTTTACACACACATACATGTAAAACTATATGTATATCTGTTTCTTTATGTTTATGGTCATTAATTCATGCCTACAATTCCAACTCAGATCTACACCTATCATTCTAGTCTGTTTTTCTTTCCATATTTGTAATTTCCTGCTTCAATTGTGAGGAAAAAAAATTACTAATCTTTGAAAAATTACTAATTTTCTCTTGTAGTGTAATCAAACTTTTTGAAAAATGTTCACATTGTATGTTAGCATTATAACTGTATCTTCTTAATAGATTTTAGGTTTATTTGTTTTAATTAACATAATGATTACTTCACTTTTTGCATTCTAGTGTTAATTTTTAGTTGCATTTAATATAGAAGACTTAAGTTATTTATATGTATCATATACACACAGATATCTGTGATATATATGGTACTTATCTTAAACAAAGCTAAACTGAATGCCTTATCAAAACTGCCTTTAATCTTTTAAGAGAAGATCAATGTTAACATTAGCATATTAAATGAAGTATAATATACATTTTATTGCTGGTGAAAATTATTAATATTAAAATATTATCAAAATATTTAACTGATGTGTTTTTTGTTTTTTAAAAAAAGCAGCTTATATTCCTTAAAAAGTTTCAGCAAAAATATATATATTAAGTTCTGTTGCTATAAAATTTAACTTTTAGCAATCACAATCACCTCCTCTTTGCTTACTTTATTTAAAGGCTTTTTGGAATCATGCTGTGGGAAGTAGATTAGTTTTGTGTAGGTTTTTTGAAAGCAGAGGAACTTTGAAAAATTTAAAAGCAGAGAAAAGAATAAAGATTCTAAATTAGGAGTAAGCTCTTTGTTCTGCTTCTATTTAGATACGCTTAAAGTATTATTGTCTCCGGGAGTTATTTTTAAATATGTTCCAAAAATACACATAGGAAAAACTTAAAGTAATGTTCTTCTATATTTATGTTTCTCTTTTTTTAACCTCATTTAAGCTTTTTAAATCTACCACTCCTGAGTAAGTTTTTGTGCTGATAATCTGACAATATGCATTCCACCGTTTTGTCCAGCAAAGTTTTTCTCCATTTTCCTGTATAGTAAAACTAGTAGTTTCCAAAAATGAGACAATCAATTCAGTCACACACAATAAAATTTGAAATCATATTTTCTTGCTAACAATCTAAATTTATAAAAGGACTGTTTTGGAACATATTTCTTTATGATGTAAAAACTTCAAAGTAGAGAAATAGAAGTCTTCAAGCATACTTTTTTCTCATTTTATTTTGGGGAGGCATCTCTCACCGGGGTGCCCTGGAGAAGCTAGTGGGAAGGGCCAAGGCCAGCCCTGACCTCCCTGGGCTCCTGACAGCACCACGTCCGATCCTTTCCCTGCTCTGCTATCTGCTCTAGTGTGCAGTTGGCCCCATTCTGAGGCCCGCAGGACATTACACTGAGGAAGAAGGTCCCTGGGGCCTGGGAGCCTAGGTTCTAAAACCCAGTTCTACTAGTACCTGCGGTTGTGACCTTGGGCCTCAGTCCCCCTGAAGTTGCTGTGTGCTAGGTTAACGGCATTGAAGCCCCAAAGCTCAGGGTACCTGAGCACGTAGGTTGTAATTCTGAGCCTATGACTTACCTGTATCCCCCAAGGTGTTGGGTCGATATAATTTGCCAAACTTGCCAGTAGGAAGTATCATGTAGGATGCTTGTTAACAGAACGGATACCCAAGTCTTTCTCCTGGAATGTTAATTCAGCGTTTGGGGGTGTGGTTCTCATTTTAACCAGTCCCTCTGGTG
>CAUYQV010034332.1:0-16037 GCA_963574575.1 Galagoides demidoff | reverse complement strand
GAAGAGGTGAGGGAATAAAAAGAAAAGGATCACAAAAGAGAAAAAAAAGAAAAAAGAAGAAAAGAATCACAATAGCAGTAATTTCTCCATATAGAAAAGTAGATTGAAGGTGGCACACAAAAAATTAAATTTTTTTTTTTGTTTTTGAGACAGAGCCTCAAGCTCTCCCCCTGGGTAGAGTGCTGTGGCATCACAGCTCACAGCAACCTCCAACTCCTGGGCTCAAGCGAGTCTCCTGCCTCCGCCTCCCAAGTAGCTGGGACCACAGGCGCCCGCCACAACACCCGGCCATTTTTTGGTTGCAGCCATCGTCGTTGTTTGGCGGGCCCGGGCTGGGGATTCGAACCCGCCACCTTAGGTGTACGCGGCTGGTGCCTTAGCCAATTGAGCCACAGGCGCCGAGCCCTGACTATAGTTTTAATTTGTATTTCCCTGATGTCATCAAACATCTTTTCATGTACTTATTTACCATCCATATATTTTCCCGGGTATAGTGTCTGTTTAAGCCTTTTGTCCATTTTCAATCCGGAAAGTTTGGTCTCCTCCTATTGAGTCTGGGCAGCTGTTTATATATTCTGCATACAAATCTTCTGTCACACACATGAGTTATGTCATTTTCTCCCAGCTGGTGCTTGTCTTTTTACCCTCTTTAACAAATTCTCCTACAAAGCCACATTTTAAACGTTGACAATGTCCAGTAGCTCTGTTTTGTTTCGTTTTCGTCTGCTTTATGGATTGTGATCTTGGAGTCCACTTTTCTTTTTCCTGGAAGATCAGTAGAGGGGCAGGGGCAAATTGCTCAACCCCCATCCCTAGTTCCCTCATCTAAGACGAAAAATAATTATAGCACCGACCTCACAGGTGGCCATAAAAATTGTAAGAATTAAACCATACAAAGCACTTAACAGGACACCTGACGTTTGCTACAGTTCTTATTTTTATTCTCTCATAAAAATAATACATTCTTTGACTCAGATTTTCTTATGAAAGTCCTACAAAGAAATGCCTGCGAAAAACTTAAAAAAAAAAAATGAGGGACTGCCCAGCAATGTACAAAGCAATGATTTGGCAGAGGGGGCGATGACGGATGAATCTTCTGAACCCAGAAATTACACCACGTTTCACAAACAAAAGCTATGTGGGAAAGAAAAGGAATTCTGACCCCAGGAAATGCCCAAAATAAAAGTGATAATTTAGCTCCTTCAGCTCCCAACTGCTGACTCCACAATCTCTTATACTCCCACTGCAAAAGCTCAGAGGGAGGGAGGGACCCGGGAGGGGGGCTCGTCTCATTCTCACATAGAGGGGAGTTTTCAGGCCCTGCTGAATCTTCCAGACTACTCCGTCTGGGAGGGTCTTCTTTTAATTATCACTGACAGGGGAATGAGGACAGCAGCCACCTGCCTTTGGGACTGGTTATGGCCCCAACTGTGTGCTAAACAGGACTCTGAGTCACCTCGAAGCCAAATGAAAAGAGTGTTTTAAATTAACCCTGGGGAACCCTCACAGGGCTTCCTTCCCTCTCCTTTGCTTCCGCGGCCATGAAGGCAGGGACAGAGGACAACCCTGCCCTGATCCCTCTGTTTAGATACCTCCTTGGATATATCAATGGTAGAGTGACTTCTCTCACCACCAGGGAGAACTGGGCATCTGCACCTATGTGAACCCAGAGGGACTTGTGACATCGCTTCCCACCTGGGAACAAATGTTTGCTCCCATCTCTATCTCCCTCTCCCCAATCAAACCTCCAGGAGGGCAGGGACCCTACTGAATTCATGCCAGTGCTCCAGTGTCTACAGCATCATCAGACACATACGCTGGGTAGTAAGTTGCCTGGCGTGGGTGGTGGGAGGGCAGACAGATGGAAAAATGGACAGACAGGAAGATGGGTGGCCAGATGGACACACCGATGAAAACTGAAAGAAGAGTAGAGACACCAAGAGAGAACAAAGGATTCTTTCTCTGCCAACGTCCACCACTGCCTCAAAGCTACTTGTCTGACTCCCTGAAGACAGCGGTCAATCCCCTCTCCTTAATAAAAGCTGCTCTTGCATCTCAGAAGCAAGAGAGGACTTCATTTCCCCCAAAGCGCTAGGGCAGTGTTATTCAACCTTTTTTATCTCACGGCATACTTTAATCTATAAACTTCCATGGTATCCTTAAATTACGTCAATCAAAAAAATTGTAAAAAAGAATATGCTTACTGTGCTTTGAACTTCTTTAAAAAATAATTCAATTAATGGTTTTTAAAATTTTTCACAGCACCCCTAAGATCCTGCCATGACACACCAGTGGAAAATCACTGCTCTAGGGGCTCTGCTCTTATATAATTTATATTTTCTTTCTCAAATTGATATATATTTCGGGGGGGGGGGCGGTCTAGACCTCAATCATCTCTGTAGCTTCCATAGTATCCAAGATCTGGAAATGTCTTGGGAACAAATGCACAGAATAAACGTTTGGAAGCATTTGGTTGTATGCGTCAGTTTCTAAGGCAAACTAGCCCGAGATCTGGAAGTTTAGGGGGTGAGTTGTGCACGATAAGATCAGTAAATGCTGATGAAATTCATAGGTCTGGCCAATTTTTTTAACAACACAAACAACTAAAAAACAAGGGAGGTGAGGGTGGACAATTTTCTGGGAGGCGTCAGACTGGGGAACAGATGTGCTGTGGATTACGGTGCTTCTTCGGGATTCCTCTCTCAGAACACACTTAGCTCCCCTGGGAATGAGCTCTGATAACAGGTGTGAAAACAGGTCTACCAGGGACGCTCACCAGAACTTCAGTGTCCAGGGTTCAGGTTCAGAGTCCAAGGTTTCCACCAGGAACAGTCAGGTAGACACTCAAAACTATGGAGTCCCAGAAAGAAATGGGGTGTTGAGCAGGAACTGCCCTGTTTCCATAGATAGGTTAGGCACCGTAGTCCCCTTATCAGGTCTAGAAATGGTGCGAACCCTCCTGAAACCCAAGCTCCCACACGCTGGCCAAGGTCAACCTCATAAGTGGGCTTTTCTCCCCATAAGTTGGGCCATTAACTCTCTTCTGTAGGGGGGATACTTCCAAATGGACTTAGGCCAAAGTCGTCTTCTTGAGAGGTTATTTGCTGATTCCAATGATGCGCCTTTGTCCACAGCAGTTTGGGGTTTTTCTTTGGGAATTGCCTCCAGAGCCCTCTGTCTTATCAAGGGAGGTGAATCTCCAAGCCCCAAAGGTGGAATTGACCTTGAATATCCACAGTACAGGCAAGCATCTTTGGTTCAAACCACAAGTCAACAACAAAATAACATCTAGAATGCTTGGTCTTCAGGCACCGAGGGCAAAGATCATTCACCCGTTCATTCCACAAACATGTAGTTGGCACCTTCTGAATACCCCCAAATTTGCATCTGAAAAAGCAGTCTGTGGGAGAGTACAGGCCAGCTGCTCAGTACAACACTTCAAAGACACATGCCTGGCACCATTTCCCACAGAACACGGCGCAGAGTGCATTCCTGTGTGTTTTCGGTACCTTGAGCAACCTACTTTTATTTTCCCCTGGGAGTAAGACTGAACCTCTTTGGTTTCAAAAAAATAGAGAAAAAGAAAAACTCCATTTTCAAAGATGGCTAAACTATCCCCTGGGGTCCCCAGTGCAGCCCAGGTTTCATCCTTCCTGAGCACCAAGTTCAGCCTCTCTTTTCTACCTGCGTGCAGAGCCCAAGCAATTACTCAGCCAGGTCCATGGCTTTTCACGCCATGTGAATGTTGGCAACTTCCAATCTCTACCTCCCACCCCAACTGGCTCCAGAACTCCTGGCTCACATCCGACTGGCTGGCCCAATGTATTCACTCGGTTATATCTAATACAAAACGCCACTAATTCAATAAAACCGCAGCTGAACTCCTACTGTCCTCTCCTAAGCCTGTTATTCTTGCAATCTTCCCCATTAGAATAAATGAACACCCCACTTCCTTCCTCCTTTTAGGGCCTCAAATGAGAAAACTAGATTCATCTGTGTGTCATCACATCCAGGTTCCGACCACTCCCCAACACACTGGGCTATGACAACTCTAGTCCAAGCCACCAGCCTTTCCTGCCTGAGCTATGGTCCTACCAGCCCCCTGCCTCTACCCTTGTCCCAAAGTCCTTCTCAAATCGGTGGTCAAAAGATGCTTTTAGGAAGGAAGCCAGGGCACCTCTCTCCTCTGCTCGGACCCCTCTAAGGCTGCCTACTTTGCACGAGTAAAGACCCTACCCACAATTTCCCCTCTCCAACTTCCGCTCTGCCCTGAACAAGGTGCGTGGATGGATGGGACTGAAATCCCGTGGTCGTCCCTCTGTTGAAGCTCTGTACACATGGGGCTGTGCTCATGGTGGCGCAGGGGTCTGGCATCTCCCCTCTCACCTTGGATACCAGACGCAGGGTCATCCAGCCCTTCTCCCTGCTGTGCCCTCTGCTGGGACACTCTCCCACCTCCTCCTACTTCTCTCAAATGTCTCTTTATTCCTTGTCTAAAGCAACAGCCATGATCATAGCTGCATGCCATATTTATCTTCCCTTTTATTCTTCCACATTTAACATTTTCACTATTACTACGAACTTTGTTTAATACCTATCTCCCCTCATGGAAATTTTTATTTTTTATTATTTTTTTATTTTTTGTTTTATTATTATTTGAAACATTGTCTCGCTTTGTCACCCCTTGTAGAATGCGATGGCATTATCATAGCTCCCAGCAAACTCAAACTCTTGGGCTCAAGCAATCCTCTTGCCTCAGCCTTCTGGGTAGCTGGGACTACGGAAGCCTGCCACAAGGTCTGGCTATGTATGTCACTCTTGCTCATGCTGGTCTCAAATTCCTGAGCTCAAGTAATCGACCCACCTCAGCCTTCCAGTGTGCTGGGATTACAGGTGTGCCCTCCTCCTGGCTCACTGCAATTTTAAGATTGTTTTTTGAAATGTATGAAGGTGAAGTTCATATAAAATGAACTACTGCACTCAATCCAGTGCCAGTGAGTGAATTCGCAATGTTCTGTAACTAGTTCCTCTATGTGATTCTACAACTTTCCCCTAACTCCAAAATAAAAGCCCGCAGCCCTGGGAGAGTTCTCGCTTGAGCCTTCCCCACCCCCACCCGCAGCCCTGATCTGTGCTCATCTCTACAGAGGTACTTGTTCTGGAAGTCGCTTATAAATCAGAATCAAATAATCTGTGGCCTTTTGTGCCTGACTTCCTTTACCCCTTGCTAGAATTCGAGCTCGGGATAACAGTCCCTGTTTCACTGACATTGCAGTTTGTGACCCTCAGAAGAGCTCCTGACCAGAAGATGATAATAATAATAATAATAATAATAATAATAATAATGAGCTTTCGTTAAATGAATGTCTGAGCAGGACATATAACATCCTGAAGGAAAGAAAAGGAAAGAGAAGCAGCAATGGATGGGGGCAGCGTTCCTGTGAGTAACGAGAGGATCAGACACTGAAAGTGAACCAGGGCGGCCCAGAGCCTCATAATGACAGGGCACGCTGTCCAGATGCAGAGTGTACAGGACCTTCTGCACAGACACCTCTTCGTGTAATCACATGCCAGAAGGACGAATGGCTGCTTGAACACTTTCCAGGAACACGGCTGTATCATTACATTGAAATTACCTGTAATGTGACATCTCCCCAACTATCCGCTCCTCGAAAACAGGACAAGAGCTTATTCTTCTTTGAATCTTGGCACCCAGAGCAGTGACCAGGCCTCCGAAGGTTCTCAGCGATGACAGCTGTGGGGCCCAGAGGGACAATGACACTTGGAGCTGGCTTCAAATACTCTTCCTTGTCATTTCAAACCACACAGCTTGACAGCAGTTCACTGCAGCAGGTAAGGCTCCGGCAAGTCATTAAGAGCAAAGCCCGAGAAGAGACAGCCTGGATCCAAATCCCACCTCTGTCACCTTCAAGCTGTGTGACCCTGGGCAAATTTCTTAACTTCTCTGTGCTCAGTTTTATTATCTGCAAAATCAGGATGACAGTCAGGGTATCTGCCTCATAGGACTGCTTGGATTAAATAAATTAACTCACATGAAATAAATAGTATAGGAACCAACACACCCTAGATGTCCAATAAGCATCTGCTTTCATGGCCAGGCCTTTCCTTTTTAAAGCAGTTATAGTATCACAGCCAAACTGGGAAGAAGGTACAGAGATTGCCCACATAGCCCGCTCCCATAGATGCATATTTTCGCCTGTTGTCAACGTCCCCCCACAGAGTGGTACGCTTGTTACAACTGGGCAGATGCACGGACACGTCATTATCCTCCATGTCCACAGTTCACATTGCTGCTCACTCTTGATGTGCATTTCATTTGTTTTGACAAACGTATAATGACATGTACCCACATGTATCACACTGAGTAGTTTCCACGTCCGAGAAATAGTCTGTGTTCCACACCCTCGTCCCTTCCTCTCCCACCCCCCGGCCACGGCTGATCTTTCTGCAGTCTCCACCGTTCCGCCTCTTCCCTAATGTCACCACTGAACGCTGAACGCTTTATGTCGCCTTCGCAGACCGGCTTCTTTCACTTGGTAACAATGCACTTAATGTCACCCATGTCTTTCCTTGGCTTGATAGCACGTTTTCTTCCTAGTGCCGAATAGTATTCCATGGTCTGGATGGACCACAGAGTTTATCATTCACCTACAAAAGGGCACCTTGGTTCCCTCCGAGTTTTGGCAATTATGAATAAAGCTGCTCTAAACACCCCCACGCAGTGACTGTGTGGCATAAATTTTCAACTCCTTTGGGTGAATAGCCAGTTGTGTGATTCGGATCACATGATACGCATCTGTTCAGTTTTGTGAGCGTCCGCCAACCTGCCTGGCACAGTGGCTGCACCATTTCCCCCTCCCACCAGCGACGAGTGAGCCTTCCTGTTGCTCCACATCCTCGCCAGCACTTGGTGTCCTCGGGGTCTTGGATTTTGACCCATCTGGTAGGTGTACGGTGGCATCTCCCTGTTCTGATTTGCGTTTCCCTGATGACTCAGGACGTGGACCGTCTCTTCATGGGCCTATTTGCCATCCCGCTATCCTCTCTGGTGAAGTATCTATTAAGGGACTGGCCTCTAAGTGTCACTATGATTGCTTAGGGTTTTTTTCTTGTCACAGTCATGCCTTTACTAAGTCCCTCTACCTCCTCATTTGAAAACTGAAGAAGGAAGAGTGCAGGAGTCGGCAGGGAGACGAAGGTCACCCCCTTCCCACACCCGCCGCAAAGGCACTCAGCCAGAAAACAGAAAACCAGCCTTCTCCCGTCACGGGTTAATCCAATCGACCAGTCTTTATCAAGTGTTTACAAACAACAACGAGGCACCGTGCACAAGGCAGGGATCACAAACATGAATAAAGCTCAGTATCCCCCTGCCCTGAGCATGTCTACAGCCCCACCTGCGAGACGGTCAATTTCATGCACTAGAGTTACACTCCTTGGAAGATGCAGCAGCAGGATCCAGAATTCCACTTATTTCTCAGGGGATCATCTTCTGCATTTTCTGTTGAACACTGTTTGTGAACTTCCAAGGAACTAGACAGAGAGATAGGGCCAGTGGCGACGACTGAGGCTACTTCCTGCTCAGCCTCAGAACCTGGGTGCTGGCTCTTGGCTCTCCTGAGAACACCTCCTTTCCAATCCCAGACCCATCTTTATCTAGCCCCCTCATCATCTGGGATCTCAGCACATTTTTCCCTAACCCTGCCTACCCTCCCAGTGTATTTAAAATATCCAGTTCCTAGCTTCCTTTTCCTTCCTATGTGGCACCGCCATTTACACTTACATACTTATGCCATCTTAGGACAGGCCTCCATCCTGCCAGTAAGCAGTGAGTACAGAGGATGCATCTGTTTTGATTAGCACAGGTTCCCAAATCCTTACTTAGCACAGGACCTGACACATAGGAGGCTGTCAATAAACATATACTGACTGGATGTATAAACAGATGGATGGACAGACAGACACATAAAGAAGCCTAAAATCCTAGTGAGGCATGGGCCTCACTCTCTGCATCTCAAAACCAGCACTGCCAGTGGAAACATAATACTTACCGTGTTTCCCCGAAAATAAGACACTGTCTTATATTTATTTTTTCTCAAGAAGACACACTAGGGCTTATTTTCAGGGGATATCTTCCTCTCCACACCAAAATGCATGGTGTGGCTATGCAGTGTATCTGCATAGCCACGCCCATCACTAGGTCTTATTATCAAGGTAGGGCTTATATTTAACAAATGCATAGAAATCCTGCTAGGGCTTATTTTTTGGGTAGGTCTTATTTTCGGAGAAACACGGTAGGTTACCAGGCATGCAATTTAAATTTTTCTAGTAGCCACAGTTTAAAAAGTAAAAACAGATAGACAAAACTAATTTTTGTAATATATCTTATTTCACTTAATATATCAAAATAGTGCCATTTCAGCATCTCATCAATATAAACTAATGAATGAAATAGTTTACATTGGTGTTCATGCTAAACATTCAGAATCAGATGCCTTATTTTACACTCATTCTAGATGCTAAATTTTCAATGATTAAAGTGAAATAGAGTCCTTCTAGGAAAATCACGAACTTGTGTTCAAAGAAAAAATGGAGACCAGGAGTGGTGGCTCATGCCTATAATCCTAGCACTCTGGGAACCCAAGGCGGGTGGATTGCCTGAGCTCAGGAGTTGGAGACCAGCCTGAACAAGAGCAAGACCCTGTCTCTAAAAATAGCCAGGTGCTGTGGTAGGCACCTGTAGTGCCAGCTACCTGGGAGGCTGAGGCAAGAGGATCACTTGAGCCCAAGAGTTTGGGGTTGCTGTGAGCACTCTACCAAGGGCGATATGGTGAGACTCTGGAAAGGGAGAGAGGGGAAGGGAGATACTGGAGGACACTGGAGGGGAGAGGGAGGGAAGGAGGGAGGGACAGAGGAAGGAAGGAAGATTGGTTTGTTTTATATTGCTTCAGTTTTTAAATGTAAATCCATGAAGATTAAACAAATGTGAAGCTCAGTTCCTCAGTGGTATCAGCCATATGTGGAGCACTCAGCAGGCACAGGTGGGTGTGGCCCCACATAGGAGAGCACAAGCTCCATGAGGCTGCATACAGTAGGCACCCATCTCTTGCACTGAACAAGGCACAGAATGGAGGAGAAGGCAGACAGCTGACATCTAACGTGACATTAGAATGCTTTCCAATCCGTTATCTCAAGGGATCCCTAACAACCCTATAGCATAGCTATTGCTGCTTGGGGGTCATGGCTAAAGAAGCCAGGTAGAGAGATTTTAAGTAAATTAACCACGATTACAGTCGTGATGGTCAGGACCTAAACCACAGACAGGCAGACTCAGAGGCCACGCCACAATACAGTCAGTGTCACAGTTCTCTCTGCGCTTCAGATGAGAGCAATAAAATCTCTCTACTGACTCTGCAGAGCCAAACTGTATAAGGCAAATTAGTATACAACTCGACATTAGCGTACAACTCTACATCAGCGTACAACTCTACATCAGTGTACAACTCGACATCAGTGTACAACCCAACATCAGCATACAACCCGACATCAGCATACAACCTGACATCAGTGTACAACTCTACATCAGCATACAACTTGACATCACTGTATAACTCTACATCAGTGTACAATTCGACATCACCTTACAATTCGACATCAATGTACAACTTGACATCAGTACAACTCAACATCAGTGTACAACTTGACCACGGGGCTGTGGTCTTGTAGCTCTGAGCACATCAAGATAGAAGTTCTCTGGGCAGGCATGGCCAGGTAACTTATTATGGCCAATGAAATATGAGCACACATGTTCCCTTCTCTCCATATCCAGGTCAACAAAACGACATTGTCCCTAGTAAAGTATCACAAGAATGGAAAAGCAAGTATCCAATGTACTGAGTACAAATATGATACAAACAACTACAGGGCCATAGGAGAGAGACAAACAATGAAATGCAAATTAGGGGAAGGGGGCGGAAGGAGGGGAGAAAGGAGAAGAGGGAGGGGATAGGTGTGCACTCACCTAAGGTGCACAACGTAAGGGGATGCAGCATCCTCCCTGCTCTGCTACAACTCAGACCTTACCTAATTGTTTGTACCCTCATATTAATCTGAAATTAAAATAAAAAGAAACAAGAGCTCAAGCAACTAAGTGGAAGCTTTAAAAAAAATGTGTGCCTTTTTCTCTCTACCTTTTTTATTTTTGTTTTGAGACGGTCTTACTCTGTTCCGCTGGGTAGAGTGCCGTGGAGCCACAGCTCACAGCAACCTCAAACTCTTGGGCTTGAGCAACCCTCCCGCCTCAGTCTCTTGAGTAGCTGGGACTACAGGTGTCTACCACAATGTCCCGCTAGCTTTTCTACTTTTAGTAGAGATGGAGGGTCTCACTGTTGCTCAGGCTGGTCTTGAACTCCTGAGCTCAGGTGATCCACCTGCCTTGGCCTCCCAAAATGCTAGTATTACAGGCATGAGCCACCACGCCCAGCCCATCAGCAATGGTTTACATAGAGGTTGCCTCAGTATCCCAGATCCCAGAGTGAGGACAGTGTGGGGGCAGAGCCACATGTGACCTGTGATGGACACACGGGATGTGGGTAAGGGGACTTGTATTGTTGTATGTGAGAATAGTTATGGCAGCATAACCCTGCCTCCTGCTCCTGCCCGGTACACACACGGTTGGCATGCCAGTAGGAGGGAAGTGGGTAAATCTGGTGTTTGGGGACAAGTAGGTAACTTTGAGCTCTTCTTCATGTGACTGCAAGAAACCTTTAGGCCACCCCTCCCTGAAGTCAGGCAAAAGGCTATCACACCACCAGCTGCGGTGGGGCCTGGTTCTATTCCTACTGGTATTACTATATTTCTTACAAATAGCTCATTAAGGCAATTATCAGTCATTAGCACAGAAGCCTGAGCATCCGTACAATCACACACATTAATAAAACACAATTTAGCAGAGCGAGTACAGACATGACGGAACCAGGCTCCCTCGTAGGCCCTCGTCCCTGCCAGCCCCAAAGCCTGGATCATTTGTGGGCAACTCAATTCAACCAACACCACCCACGTCTCGAAGGATAAACAGGAGTCTGACAGGTTAAAAAAAAAAAAAGGCTAATAAGCTTTCCAAGGAAATAATTTCCAAATCTTGGAAACATGGAAGGACATCTTGGATTCGGGGAGTGTTAAAATCATGATTTGGCAGACAGAGGTAGGGCCCGAGGCTAGGAAAGAAGGCTGAAGCCCAACCGGGATCACTTGGGCTTATTACAGTGGGCTTTAAGATGTCGTGTGAAATTACTGGAACTCTTTCTGGAGGCAACTAGGGAGGAATCAGAGAAGCTTAGGCAGGGACTGCCCTGGGTCGCCCTCGGCTTTAGAAAAATCATTCTGGCACCACAAGCGGGATGGATTAGGAGACACAGAACGAAAGAAACCAGAGCCCCAGTCAGTGTAATACTTCAGGCCAGGAATGAAGGAGCCCAGCCCGGAACCCCAACTGATGCAGAAGAAAAGAAACATCAGGAGCTTTCAGGAGGAAATGGAGGGGGGCTAAGTGTTCAGCTGGGTGACCTAAGAGACGGACAAGAAGCAGGGGAAATCGGACATCTAAGAGATGGACAAGGAAGAGATCTGAGTAAGGAAGAGAGAGACAGGAAGAGGAGAAATTGTCTAAGGATGTCAGGGACACGATGATAACATTAAAAGAGACAACCAGAAACTATTTTGATAGGTTTAGTCCAAGCGTGCAAACGCAGAAAGCTATTAACACACGTACACACAGATATTAAACACTCATTTTCCCCTCATCGAAGGGCACCTGGTATCTGCAGTGTCAGGAGCACAGGCCCCAGAGGGCTGGGTCATGAGGTTAAGACTGAGGCCGTGCTAAGCTCTAACCACACTCTGAAACATGCTGGGAATTCCGCCTGCTCTTCTTTGCGTGCTTATGGTTCCAACACAGCATCTCACCTGCCCATAATTTGTAACAGTCACCTAGTTCCATTTTGGACAAAGGCTCTCTTTGGCATTTAAGAATGTCTTCCATTGTTTACTTCCCCCAGACACATGCCCACGTCATGGCCCTCTCTTTGCACCTCATAGAGCCTTTTCTCTTTATTTAAGTCTCCAAGGAAAAGGGGGATTCGAACCAGGGCCTCCTGGCGAGCACTCTCCATCCAGGGTGTGCTGTCATTGGCGAGACCCCATTCACTCACATGGATGCGCTGGGTTGGAGGAACAGATGGCACAGGCCTCCCTAGGCCATCCCGTCCATCCATCAGACCCTCTGAGATGATGCCCTTGGGATTCTGACCCATGACCGAGTCTCCCTTCGGGCAGAGCATTTCATTCCACAGCACAGTCAAGCCTCAGCAGCTGTCCAGGCCAACAGCCCAACACAAATCAAGACGTTTCTTCACAGTTTCTTCACTCATCCAATAAGCACGTACTGTGCCCTGACAGCACACCGGGACCCGTGCTAGACGAGGAAGCACAGGGACAAAAAGACAACCATCTGTCCTTCAAAGAGTCCAGCCCCCTCCCTCGAAGAGACAAAGAAGAAAAATGATAAATAACAGAGATATCGTCAATGCAACTGGCCCTGCCTTGCTTTCTGACGTTCTCTCATTAAAGGGAACCAAGTTGTACGTAAGTACAGACCCACGCATTTAGCGTTGCTTCAGGTGGTGTATTCAATACACTCACTCCACTGAGAAGGGACAGGCTAGGAACCAACAAGCTTCCCCAAGCTTGCCCCAGTCCTAAGAGGCTTGTAAAAATATACCAAGATTGCACTGAGTTTTTTGTTCATCTCCGAGTCAAATTACCCCAGGGCCAGAAACAAAACAAGGTGCCAACCATGTCCCCCATACACATCTTGGGAGGACATAGATGGCTCTAACATCTGGGATCTCCTTGACCCAGCAGCCCGCCAGATATACGAAGCAGGCTTGAGAGTGGGGACCACTCATCTTCAAAAATGGTAAAGTGCAGACATTCTTGCTGGGACAAGAACTTTGGCAAATAACCCACAGCTTGTCGAACCTCAGCTCTCAGCTCCACTACGGCACAACATTCCACCTTTTCTGCTCATTAAAGAGCTCATGGTGACATGTGTTTTCACTGAGGATATAGGAAGCTCAGCTCCCCTTAAACCCTCCCCTTTCCCATAACTTGACTCCCAGTTGTGTCCTTCCAAAACTCTCTCCGTTCTGCAAAGTTCCCAACTCCCACCTCAAAGCCCTTCCAGGAAAGTCTCTAAATGAAAACGACCCTCACAGTGTAATAACTCCATGAACACTGAGAAAATAAACAGGGAGGGATGTGACTATCTGCTGAGTGTTCAAATCGTGGCAGGTATAGTCCACATTCTTGCAGCAAGCCTGAAAGATAAGTATTATTTTCCCAGTTTAAGGGAAAAAATGAAGAGGATCACAGATGTTAACTAACTCATCTCGATGATGGGGAGGAAGACACGTTGAGGCCAAGCTTGTAAATCAGGTCTCTCCGAGCTCCAAAATTAATATCCTTCTGCAATTATAAGAGGTGTGTGTGGACGTGTGTGCGTGTGCATGCAGGAGATGAAGAGGACGGGGCCAGATCCCACACGTGTGGAGTGGCCACGTCAGCGTAGGGCTGAGCACACACTCTGCCCATCTCTTGTGCTGCCTGGGTTCTAGCTTCAGTCTCTGTATTTCTTGGTTTTATGATAGTTACCATTCTGGATTCAGAGGAGGGCCTGTCTCCCTTTTCATCCTCAGTGTGTTCACATGACCCTGCTTTTCTCTGACTTGGCCTCACCGAGTCTGTGTTTCTTATGATCAGACTGGTGATGGCAGGTACTTACAGTGTTCCAGGTCTTGTCTTCACACCTTACAAAAATTTGATCGTTTTTTTTTCCCAGTGAGGTAGATAACTATGATCACTCCCATTTTACAGGTGAAGAACCTGAGTCTGAGAACAGTTAACTTAACTCATCTAGGTCACCAGCTAGGAAACAAGAGAGGTCTGAGGTTTGAACCCAGCTGGTTTGATTCACTCCTTTGGTTTGTGCTTGAAACTGAAGCGCACAGCTGAGATACCTGGCCGTGGAATGCGGTGGGCACAGAGGGGACACGGAATTATAGGTGAGTGACAAACCCAGATAAGTGGGCCTGAAACTTATCTGGTGTGGGGATTGTGGAGGTGGTCGGGGCTCAGGCTGTGCAAGAGGAAGCAAATGGATGGAAAGACACAAGGCTCGGACTCACGCCGGTCAGCCAAAGGGAACCTTCCATGTTCCCAGCAGGGACTGTGAATGGGAGACTAACACATAATTGGCACCACTGTGTGCCAAGCTTTCGTTATTGGACTTATTCCTCCTAATGCTGCAAACAGGTGCCCCTTCCCCATTTTCCAAAGGCACCACTGTGGTCTGAGAGGTAGAGACCTCTACCTAGTGAGTCAGGGCTATAGTGGGGATTGAACTTTTGAACCATCTGCCTCCACCATCTTTCTGTTTCATGAGACCACCACCACAGGAAGCGGGCTGAACTGGGCTCCATGCTGGAGTGGGTCTTCTGAAGACACTGTTGAAATGAGCCTTCTTCCCCCAAAGCACTCATTTGTGTACACGCATGCACATGCACACACACACACAGAGCTCTGCATAAAAACCAGGGGCTTCACCGCAGCCCCTCTGTGGGTCCAGAGTCCTGTAGGCTGGAGTGTGATGGGTGTAGCTGGGAGGAAGGGGACTGGAGTAGCTGACGACTGCTGGCCTCGTCCGGATCTTTCTCACAGGGAAGCAGTGACTTTGCTCACCCAGGAGTCAGCACAACACTGGAGCCTAATGGGTGTTAGGTCTTGGGCCCGGAGCTCACATGCTTGATTCCCTTTCAGGGTCCCTATACCTGATGCTGCAGGGTGCTGCGATTTTATTTTACAGATGGTCAAACAAACCTTGGAGTTGAAGGGATTTATCTACGCCAGGTGAACTGCAGGACCCAGCTTCTGACTTAGTTCTGTGTTAGAATGCCTTTCAAAGTCGCTGGGCCACAGTTAGTGCCAGCGTGTCTTTTGCATGAATAAATGAGTGCTTGGAGATATTGCCAGGCCCTCAAATGTCATTTCTCACCTGCCTCTGTTCGGCAGCTGAGCCCTACCAGCCTGGGGAATGCTGTTGAATTTCTGCCTTTATCCTGAATGCCATCCAATGCATTAATGAACGTGACTGTGAACGCACCTTACTCTCTTGAAGGGTGCTAGGACTGGGAGTGCAGACTCCATGGCAGACAGCAGCGCAGTTAATCCCTGCTGAGACAGCGCAGAGCCATCCAGGGGGTCGAAATCATGAGAGATTTGCACAGACTTGCCCGCCATTACAAACCCCAAAGTGCAGAATTGTAAATGAAAGGACACTTAAAGATGTCACGTACTGCGTGAATGCTTCTCTAGCAGTAAAATATTATACCAACATAAAGATCTCAGGAATGCATAATAATAATTTCCACTGTAAGCACCGGCTATAAAGTGAAATTCAGCTCAATCCAGGTTTGCAAGAATTTTCCCTGGCGGAGACTGCTAGCCATTGTATGAATTCTCATCTGGGTGAAGAGAAACAAAATCTTATTTCCCCAAGCACGGTTATTTTTTGAAATGGCTTTGGCCTCAAACTTCAGAGGGAAAATTATCCTGCATAGGAAATGCTAACTGTGCACAGGAACCGGCTAAGAAAGCCCCAGCTCTGTGGTTGAGGCATATTAACATGACAGGAACTTTTATTACGGGCTTAGGGCTGGCCCCCAGTTGATGTTTTCAGATACTTAAAGAAAAATGTAAAGGTTGAGCAAAGCTCTTTTTCCCCAGCACTGTTCCCTGGAATGTTTACTTTAACAGTTTGGCTTTTTTTTTTTTGAGATGGAGCCTCAAGCTATCCCCCTGGGTAGAGTGCCATGGCATCACAGCTCATAGCAACCTCCAACTCCTGGGCTCAAGCGAGTCTCCTGCCTCCGCCTCCCAAGTAGCTGGGACCACAGGCGCCC
>CAUYQV010034331.1:58-17308 GCA_963574575.1 Galagoides demidoff | reverse complement strand
AAATTTATTTTCTCATAGTTCTGGAAGTCAGAAGTCTGAAATCGAGATGTACTCAAGGCCATGTTCACTCCAGAGACTCCAGGGAAGAGTTCTCACTTGCCCCTTCCAACTTCTGGGGAGCCTGGTATTCATTAATTTGTCACAGCATAGCTCTAATCTCTGCCTCCACCCTCCTCACGTGGTGTTCTCCTCTGCCTGTCTCTGTGTCTTCCAGGCCTTCTTATAAGGACACAAGTCATGGGAATTAAAGCCCCTTTAATCCAGTACCACCTCACGTAAATTTAATTGCATATGCAAAGATCATAATTCCACATAAGATGACATTCTGGGGTCCAGTGAATATGTATTTTGGAAGGGTACTATTCAGCCCAGTACACATAGCTTCTAGAGATCCAAAAGTTAATAGATTATTATTAAAATGGCTCAAGTCAAGGAAAGTGACATCTAGTACTGAAGAGAATTCAGAGTAACTGGGACTATCATGCATTGCTGGCGGGAACGGTACAGGCACACTGTGGAAAGAAGTTTGGATGTCTCTTATAAAGTTAAATATACATTTATTACACAACCCAGGCATCCACTCCCAAATATTCTTCTAAGAGAAATGAAGACGATGTCTGCTGAAAAACTTATAAACAGATTTTTATAGCAGCTTATTTATAATCACCCCAAACTGGAAACAACCTCTAAAAAACATTCCTCAACTTGTGCCTAGATACACCAATTGTGTATGTTTATAAATGGAATACTATTTATATAATATATAAAATATATTATATTTTATAATATACACACAACAACACAGATGAGTGTCAAAAGCATCTGAAGTGAACAAAGCCAGGCATGAATGGTTGTATGTTATGTGATTCCATATATATGACATTCCAAAAAAGGCAATTAGACTGGTAGGTGCCAGGGGCTGGGGGGCCAGGGGAAGCATTGGCTGTAAGGGGCACAGGGAATTTTTTATGTGGTATAATTTTAATTGCTGTGATGGTTACATCACTGTCTAAGTTTGTCAAAATTCAGAGAACTGTGCACCTAAAATTGTTCCATCTTATTGTGTGGAAATTATAGCTTAATAAACAATAGAATAATAAGCACACCCTGTGATCACCCCTGCCCCCAGCAGAGTTCATGAATTAGACCTGGTATTGTTTGACTCCCTGAGTCTTTTCCCTCTGTGTATGAGAGCACATGAGTTCAGCCTGCAGGATACCCACAGATACAAAGGCTAACGAGTGCAGGAACTCTGCAAAACCCTCTCTGCTGGCTTTTTGTCTTTTTGCCTCATGAATGAAAACTCTGGAAACTACACACACATACACATGCACACACACCCACACCCAAAAACCCCCAAGCAATTGCTTTCTAGGCTATAACTGAATGTCATTTGCACAATAACTAAATAGTCTAGGAAATACTAATACAGCGGAAGGGACAAGTTGCCTTTTATTATTTGGTTTGAGGCTAATTTTGTAAGATGTAGTCTCAGAAGAACCCAAATACAAAACTGCACACATATTTGTGGCATGGGGTGAAAACATTTAGTCAAAACCACATTCTCAGTTCTTTGTAAAGCATGTAACAGCCATCTCTTAGAAGGCTGATGTACTGAGTTTAATATCCCTATTTAATCTGAAAATTATTTCTCGTAGATTTCGTAATCCTGCAAATTTACTGACAGCATGGGAGGATCTAAAAATATTGTCTCACTCCCACATCAAAAAGCCATTTTTCCAATCTAGGTATTTGCATTTAAAATGTCAGTGTAGACATCCTTTCCAGCTGTTGTGTAGCTCAAGGGTGCACTGAGTTTGTGCACAAGCAAAGCAGGCAGCGACTGCTTTCTGCCTTTATGGCTTTCTTGGCATGGAAGGGGTAGGGGGAAGTGATGGGAGGGTTCTCCCTGCTGCATTCCGGGATGGCTGCAATTTCATAATTTCATAAGAGGAAATTAACCTCTTAGCCTTAAGTCCATCTGATTCACTCTGATTAGCCTAATTGTTGGGGAGCACAGCCCTGAGAAGAACACGTGTGAACAGTGTCTTTTGAAGGTGAGGAAACAGAAGAAAAGTGAAAACAGAAAGAGGAAGTAAGAGAAGCCGACCCAGAGCTGACACCCCTCCTAATTTGCTCCAAACTAGTTCTGTGTCTGACTGTTCAGTAGCAGTTTGCTGAAGGGAGGCATGCAGTCAAGGCCACGGAGAAGTTTATCTTTTGTTTAAGTTTAAATAGCCTTTGGTTTAGCAAACGAATAGGAAATATAAAATCTTTGCGATCTTTACGTTCTTCAAGTCACTTTAATCCTTATTCCTCTGCATGGGCTGTCACCTATGATCTGACTTCACTTCACAAAGGACTCCAACATCCCCCTATACCAGTGATTCTCAACCTTCCTAATTTTGTGCCCCACAGGATGAGAACTGCTGCCCTCTACCTTGCTTCTGCGGGCCTATTTCCTTCTCTATTCAGTAATGGGGACTGTGTTTCACAGGAAAGCCCATTCAGTGTGAAGGGATTTTTCTCATTGACTCGTCTGCTGTGTTCACACACATGCATGCCTGTGTTCTCTGATCACAGCTATCTGAGCTAATTATGGTGCCTGGGCAGAGTCAACCTGCTGGCCCATCTGCCCCAAGTTATCCTGTTGTTTTCTTATAAGTAACAGTTCTATTGAAATCGGTTTAATTAACATAAAATTCACCCATTTGATGTATACGATTCAGTGTCAATCAGCCTCTTTTAACCAAGTGATGTAACTGAGAATGCTCATTCTATGAAATCATCCGAATGCTCACTCCCAGGGTAAAAACGGAGTCACAAGTCTATTCTACATCTGCGTAGTGCCCCATAGTTTTGAAATGCATTTTGAAGACATCGCTACCATTATTGTTTGTTTCTGCTGGTCACTTGTTAGGTTCAGTGAGAACGAGTGGCTTCACCGGAGCTACACATATGAACATTAGAATTCAGGATGAAATGTAGACATTTCTACCAGAGGAACGAAGAAGAGCGCTGTGGAAATACCTGGGACAGAGAGATTAGCTCTGACTGGAGGAGACGTCGGGATTCCTCCGCAGAGCGAGTGGAGTGGATCATGGAGAGCCTGGGGTTGCAGCAGGTGGCATGTCCACAGAGCAGGTGGGGGCAGACGGAGCAGAGGCACGTGATGAGAAGGCCAAGGTGCACTTGGGAGGGGTGAGTAGAGACCCCACCCTGGAGCACCTTGAAAACGGGCTAGGAATTTGGAGTTGGTTCTATGGGCAGCAAGTAGGGGGAGCAGGGAAGGTTCTTGAGGAGGAGAGGCACATCATGACCAGAGCCGTGAAGATAAGCTGTGAATCTCAGTGATGCCAGGTAGCATAGTATTCTAGCACCTTGACATTTAATTAAGATCAGTGTTTTGCTTTTTTGACTAACTCATTTGGCAGAAACTCATGCGTTAACCCAGGCTTATCAGTTCTTATAATCCTTCTCCTGAAAGAAGTAAAATCCTTTGGCTTTCTGTTTAGTACACATTGGCAAGTATTATTCACTTCTTTTCTTATTTCTTCTTGGCGACATTATTGACCTAGTCCTAGTGCACTGCATGCATGTGGTCAGGTTTTCAGTTTCTGCGCCATTCCAATTTTGGGATGTGAACCTGTCATTAATTCGCAGCCCTGTGAGTCAGAAGAAGTAGGCACATCCTATGAATATGGATGTGTGCCTTCCAACCCCTGAAGGAGGTGACCTCATCGTCACATGCTGCTAGTTTGTTTGCAGTTTTTGTTTAATCACAAAATCAATAGGGAAAAAACGGTGGTGTGCAAGACAATGGGAAAAGTTGAAGTGGCATTTGAAAACTTGCCAGAATGCATACTATAATCTCACTGAAGAAAATAACAAATCAACTCCACTAGGCAGCTGTATGCAGAGGTAGGAAGTGTATAGAAGAGACAGGCAGTAGAGTGACGATACTAGAGCTGGAATTGTGCTTTACATGGGAGGTGAACTGAGTGTGAAATACAGTAATAAGCAGTACTATTATTAGAATAATAACATAGTATTAAATTGAATATGATATTAAATAGTACTATTATTAGAATAATAATGCCTATTATTTAGCAGAAGCCAGACACCAGGCACTGTGCCAACCCATGTACGACCTTGAATCACGTAGTCGTCACCACAACCCTGTGAGTCTTTTTTATGACAGCTCAGGAAAGAGAATCTCAGAGAGATGAAGTAACTCACTGAACATCACTCAACTTGTAAATGGAAGACTTCATTCACCTCAGTAAGACCCCAAAGGGTGGGCAAGAGAGAGGCATACTGGGGACAGACACGATCTTCAGATGGACCCAACCTTATCTCGATAGGAACCAAGCCCAAGGGTATCCTGACAAGTCGTCTGTGGACTTGATGTCAGGGTTGCTGATTCTGGAACTCCTCCGTGGCCTGAAGGTCCTCAGTGATGGGGAGCACAGCAGAAGAGAGCCTAAATCTAGTCCTGGATGCTCCAGAGGAAGATTGGGGATTTTGTCAGCCAGTGAAATAACTCAGCTCCCTGATTGGGTGATGTGGGGGCAGGAAGCCCCCAGACTATCTTCACTCAGCAGCCAGTCTGTGTGAGAGGGGAGCAAACAGGACTGGAGTGATCATCCAGAGACAGTACCTAGCCATGGACATGGAACTTGGAATTGAAGTGACAATGGGTTTAGGATGGCTGGTTGATGTTGACATAAAAGGTTTGAAAACCTTAAAGGATAGTTTATAGGAAGAAGCACAGGTGCAGGGCAGTGTAGTCATGGCAGAACTCAGAGTGAGAGCCCCCAGACCTCACAGTTTGGGACCAGGAAGTTTCCAGGCTCCTAACGTGGTGCCAGCCATGGGATGGGCCCTGAGGGAGGTGGATACAAGGTGGGTGAATATGTTGCTTAGGGAGAAGACACAAAAGCACATGGAATCATTACAAACAATGCAGAACTGCATTTTATCAAAAAGTAAATTGATACTTTGGGAAGGGCTTAGGGATTTAGATTGTTTTCATATGGGAAGGAATTATTCTTTTAATACCTGAATGAAATAGCCTTAGAGGGCAACAGTGGTGGTTCCAAGGTCTGTCTTGGGTGGGGATTTAGTCCACCTTCCATAATCTTCTTCATTACTTGTATCACATCTTTGCATAGCATGGGCAGAACTTTGAACAGCATACTTGTCTACTTGTGTGGAAGGAGAAGTGGCCTTAGGTGGAAATAAGGTGGTGGTACATGACTTGGCTAATTTTTCAGGGCCCTGGAAGGACCAAAACTGGAAAAGTGAGGACAAGGTGGTAAGGGGGATGAGAGGGGCCTGTGGATGTGGGGACCAAGCGTGCAGATATTTCTTTCTTGTGGTAATGGCCACTCAGCTTCTTTTGCAGAAGAGGATTGCATCCGTCAGGTAGACAAGATGACTAAACCCACAGATGTCAGCTAATCTTTCCTCTTAATCATTGTGGTACTAGTGTCATGAGGCCATGAGCAGTGGCAAGGTGGCACTAAGTGGTAGCAGAGGTGAAGGTATGCAGGCACATAACAGAATGGGATTCAGTTCACAGAAGCTTAGCTAGCCACTGCTGAGTGTCAGCATCAGAGACCAATACTAAACCCTCAACTGAGGAAAACAGCAATGATTTGTCCTCACCAGAAGTTACTTTCACACCAGTTATGCGTCAACACTTAACACTAAAAGGCTTCAGAATGCCTGGTCTATCCACATGGTATCCTATGACATTTCCTCAGACAAGGGACAAGTTTTGCTGCAAAGGCGATGCATCAGTGATCACAGGATTCAGTGGTTTCACCATGTACCCCATCACCCAAAAGCAACTGGCTTAGTCAAATGGTGCTGTGGGCTTAACGGCTCAGATAAGTGGCTTTCTCAGAGAACATACTCTGGGGGTTAGAGAGCACAGTCCTTCATTTTTAGGTAGATTTATTGACAATAATTAGAATACCTACATCTGAGAACCAAGGAAGTAGGAGTGTTCCCTATACTATAACTCCCCAATGACCCATTTGTTTTGTTTTTTTTTTTTTTTTGAGACGGAGTCTCAAGCTATCCCCCTGGATAGAGTGCCATGGCATCACAGCTCATAGCAACCTCCAACTCCTGGGCTCAAGCGAGTCTCCTGCCTCCGCCTCCCAAGTAGCTGGGACCACAGGAGCCCACCACAAGGCCCGGCCATTTTTTGGTTGCAGCCATCATTGTTGTTTGGTGGGCCCAGGCTGGGGATTGGAACCCGCCACCTTAGGTGTATGTGGCTGGCGCCTTAGCCGATTGAGCCACAGGCGCCGAGCCCACCAATGACCCATTTGTAAACTTTGTTCTTCCTATCTCTGAACCTTAGGCTCTGTTAGGGTAGAGACCCTAGATCCCAGTAAGGGCTATGTCTCCTGCAAAGTCAGGATTCTACTGAATTTGAAGCAGTGCCAATCACCTGGCCACTTTGAACTCCTTATGCAGTGAATCAGAAAGGAGTTATAGTAATGTTGGGGCCATTGATCCTGATTTTTTGAGGGGTGGGGAAGGGCCAATACTACATAATGAGGACTGGGAGGAATAAGCTTAGGTTTTTCATTTATTTAATTTTCTGATTTTTAAGTGATTTCCTCTATGTCTGGTTTTCTGATTCACTAATTTATTCTTTAACCATTTCTTACAATTTTTCAGCTATTATACTTTACATATTTTTTATTTTTTATTTTTTTTCTTCATATGGCTAATAGCTTGTTATATCTCCTTAAGAATATTTATCATGCTTACATAAACTTCTTGATCCATCTTGTGTAATACTTCTGTTTCAGATGAGACATCTCAAAGATTTCTGTCTTTTTTTGAGGTAGTTTTTGCACCATGATAAAATCAAAAGATAGTAACCCAGGGACCATCTGAATGTGTATAGAAGGATCATGGTATTTGCAGTATTTATAGTCTTGGGTTTTCAACTGTCCCCTGGATAGCTTTTTGTTATCTTCCTTATTATTCAGAGGACATGTTTCCATAATTCCCTCCAGTCCACTGTGTAAGGCATACATGTGGCAAAGATGGCACAAACACAGATGCTTACTTTGTACTCCTCTACCCCAGAGGCTTTGTCACTAGGCAAGTTTGTTGTGACACTGCCCTTCCCCCAACTATTCCTTGTGAACGCATCTTTGTGTCCTGCTCTACTACCCAGGGTGATATTCAACAAATGATGTGAACTCACAGGTAGGCAGTGGAAGGAAAACAGGACAAACTGTGCCAAATTCTGAAGCAGCAAATATCCTCTTGGGAGCTTCCTTAATTTGAGTATGTAAATATTTGTGTAGTAGATGGGCAGGCCAAATAAAATTTCTCTCTCTCCCTCTCTCTGAATAGATCATCACTGCAAACTCATGTTACCTGTCTGTATCAGGGTTCTCCAGAGAAATAGAAACAATAGGATCCTGTCTTAGTCCATTTTATGTTGCTATAAAGCAGTGGTTCTCAACCTGTGGGTTGCGACCCACGGGAACTGTATTAAAGAGTTGCAGCATTAGGAAGGTTGAGAACCACTGTTATAAAGGAATACCTGTGACTGGATAATTTATAAAGAAAAAGGGTTTAATTAGCTTGTGATTCTGATAACTAGAAAAGTTCAATATTTGGCATCTGTGGCTGGTGAGGGACTCAGGCTACTTCAATTCATAGTAGTAGTTAAAGGGTAACTGGCATGTGCAAGAGAGAGCAAGGCAGGAGAGGCTGGGCTCTTTTTGACAACTGAGGAATTCATCCTGCCTGCCTCCCACATACAAGCTCTTATGGAGCTAACAGAGTGAGAACTCAGTCACTCTAGAGGGAATCTATTCATAAGGGGTCCACCCCAGGACCCAGGCACCTCCCTTTAGGCCCTGCCTCCAACAGTGGGGATCAAAGTTCAACATGAGGTTTCGAGGAGACAAATACCTGAATCATAGAAGGTGTATACAGACATCTAAGAAGAGATTTATTATGTTGGATCTGATGGTTTTGGAGACTGGGAAGTCCCATGATAGGGTGTCTGCATGCTGGAGAACCAGGAAAGCCAGTAGTGTGATTCAGTTTGAGTCCAAATGCTTTAGAATGAGGGAACCAATGGTATAACTCCCTATCCAAGGCCAAAGGTCTGAGGAGCAGGAGAGAGGAGGGAAGGCATTGGTGTTAAGTCCTGTAGTCGGAAGGCTTGAGAATCAGGAACTCCAATGTCCAAGGTCAGGAGAAGATGGATATCTCAGCTCAAGAAGACAGAGAGATAAAAAATGTTCTTTCTCTGCCTTATGTTCTATTTGGGCCTTCAGTGGACTGGATGATGACTGCCCACACTGATGAGGGTAAATCTTTTTTACTTAGTCTACTGATTCAAATGCCAATCTCCCTCTGGAAACTCCCTGAGAGACACACCCCTATTTGGGTATCCCTTAGCCCAGTCAAGTTGAGACATGAAATTAACCATCACACCTGTGAAGTCCGACCAGAATTCTAATCTCAAACTGACTTTGATGTGCTCTTCTCTTGCCTCATATGATGCTTTTTATCCTACTATGAAGGACAATTTTCTCAACTCCCACATTAACAACATGGTATTTCATGTCATTTAATTTCTTCCATGGGATCTTAGCATCATTGGGTGGAACATCCAGTGATATATTTTATACCCCAGAGTTGGCCATCGAGATTTGCATTTTCACGGATGATGCTAGATAACTCCTTTGACATTCTAGATAAGGACTATATGACTGTATTTGGAACACTGCTTACACTCAAATAATGAATCATTTTCTGTATAAGAATGGACAAAACTCCCAAATAAGCAAAACCTACCTTATCTCAGAATTCTCATAACTCCTATTCATTTGTTTGCAATTTTCCTGAGAAATTTCAAGGTCCTTCACATTATATTTATTATCTCAATGCTCTAACATTAGAGAGGGAAAGAATTTATGCCTAAAAGAAGGTAGAAATGAAATTAGAGTCTTTTTTTTTTTTTTTGCAGTTATTGGCCGGGACTGGATTTGAACCCACCACCTCCTGCATATAGGGCTGGCACCCTACTCCTTTGAGCCACAGGCACTGCCCTGAAAGACTTAGAGTCTTAAGTGTTAAGTCACATAAAAAAATCGGGGCTAAGATAGCTCACACGATGAGTTATCCCGTGCAGTCACTGAATCAATAAAATATAGAAAATGTCATGGGTATTACCTGACAAGGAGTATGAAAAAGAACTGACATAGATGACTGTGGGTATGTGAATTAGACATGCTGTGTGGAAATGGATTGATG
Source organism: Galagoides demidoff (assembly GCA_963574575.1). NCBI lineage: Eukaryota > Metazoa > Chordata > Mammalia > Primates > Galagidae > Galagoides > Galagoides demidoff. The sequence goes on along the minus strand of CAUYQV010034331.1, from coordinate 7,999 downwards.
CCAAACTTTCCCTACGATTTTAGCTCTTAGCTAGGCTGTGAAAATGTCCCAAAGGAAAGTACAACTTCAGTATAAACTCACCAAGGGGCCACGTGGAATCCCCCAAGTGACCTGAACGTCGTCTACTAACTATGGTCCATTCCTATTCTTCCACCCTGACAGTATTCCAGAACCTGAAAACCATGACCTACCGTGGGACTTGGCAAAATGCCCCAGGAGGAAGATATTCATTGATCTAAAATCAACAGAAGGTTTGTTTCAAACTCTTGCTTAAGCAGTTTTCCTCCTATTAACTGACTTAGTTCTCACCAAGGCCCCAGTGAGGTGGGTACTATCATGATTCCCCGTTTCACGTGTGAAGAAACTGGCCCAGGGATATTAAACAACTTACTCGGTTTACACAGCGAAGAGGTATCAGAGTTGGGATTTGAACCTAGGAATATTTGCCCTAAAGCATGCCCTTTTAACCATAGCCTATCTACGGGTGCGTCCTCTGACGCTAATAACACAAAGAAAAATTTTAAAGCGACGTATTAGACTGCATTTTCAAGCCATCTGCTTTGGCATTTCCTTTAAGTCTATTTGAAGTTGGATTTTCTTTTTCTCTCTGGAAATGATTAGTTCTTAATTTAGCAATACCCTGGAGATGAATTTAGAAATCTCACAGTTCCATTGCTACATATTTTACTTGGACTGATTGCATATGGCAAAGGACTAAAAATCTAAAAGAGCAAGAGGCAATATTCTCTGTTCAGCCATGCGGTCTAGTGAACAGAAAGTCAAGGAACATAACTTAATTCATTCCATAACATTTCCCCTCGTTCTTGGGCAAGCATGGTATTTCCAGAAAATGATAATATTCACAACTATGGATTAAATGACCTAGGTGAGAAATCTAATAGACTTCTCTTATCACAGGGAATGTGGGAAAAGAGAGTTAAGAGAAATACTCAAGACAGAAGAAAACATCACCTTGGTTAGAACATCTCCCTTCTAAACTCATTTGTCCCAGAGGTTGGTGATTTTATTTTTTCTTTTCAGTGACTGGTTCCTGTGCAAGTGTGTGCATAAACACATCCAGGAGCCTGTGAGCTCAGTGAAGTGATTCAAGCACAGAGAAACCCCAGATCTGCATTGGAAACTTTGAAGAAACGATGGTAAGATTTAGGAATTTTGAATATCCTTTCTATTAGAAAAGAGATTCCTGACTTCTCATTTTATCCTTCAACTATTCACACACAGACTATTACTCTAAAATGCCCGTGAGTATTACGAAGCCATAAACCTTTCTCATAATAGCTAATGAGAAACTAACAGGATTGTTTTGGGGGTGTTGGAGATACGTGTCTAAGTCTTGAATAGAACAGTTAAATGGAAGGAAAACATAAAATGGAAACATAAGCAGAAGTTGCAGAAGAGAATGCAGGGTCCTTTCCAGCGCTGCCTCTCCCTGCCCCATCTCTCCCTCCACCAGCAGTGTGTCCCAGTGGCCATGCCTGTCTGTCGCAGGTCTGTGGAAATTCTAAGTCACACTGGACTGAGTGAGCCAAAGTAAACCCAGGCATAGATTTGGCTAAAGTTGTATAGTTCAGGAGAAATAACTACTAGAACTCCCTGGAACCAAGGAAGATCTTCCTAGAAGCTATCTATGCCATAAAAGGAGTAGGTTTTAGTGAGCCTTTACTTTTGATTTGGGGAAGATTAAAGAGTAAGAGTAATCAAGAGCCTTTACTTTTGATTTTGGGAAATACCTTTTAGGATTTAGATGCTAGAATTTATTTAAGTATAATATGATACTATGGTATACATATTGATCAACATTAACTCATTTAATACGTTTTCTTAATTTCTTCACTTACAAATGAGCTAAGTGAGGCATGGAAAAATCCAGTGACTTAGCCACACAGCTAGTTAAGAGAGCCAGGATTAAAACAGAATTCATACTCTAAACCAGGGTTTCTCAACCTAGTGGATTATTGACATTTTGGGCTGGACAACTCTTTGTTGTGGGAGGCTGTCCTGTGTATTGTAGAATGTCAGCAGCCCCAGGCTCTACCCACTAGATGTCAGTGACATTCAACCCCAGGTTGTGACAGCAGAATGTCTCCAGTGTTGCTACGTGACCCCAAACTCACCTCTTGGTTGAGGACCACCGCTCACCATGCTGCCTCTCCTCGCCTGGGTGCCCCATTTTCTGGGAAAACTTTCCTAATTATCCTTCTCTGTGAAGGTGGGGTGCAATGCCCCCCCCCGCCCATTTCTACAGCACTGAAAGCTATTTCAATGTTTATTAGGATCTTACCATGTTCCAGGGGAGGCCTAGCTTTCTACCCATATTTGCTTGTTTAATCCTCACAAGAAACCTATATGGGAGGTCCTATTATTACCTCCTTCTCCAAAGGAGAAAATGGACTTAGCAAGGTCAAACTCTTGCCCAAACTCACAGAGCCAGGAGCCCTGAAGCTGGGATCCACACGCAACTCTGCGGCGTCCAATGTGTGTGCTCTGAACCATCTGCTATCTTCTAACGATAGTTCCTGGTTATATCTTGGCTTCTTCCATGGATCTGTGAGTTGAGAGCAGAGACCAGTGTGTCCCTAACACCCACCACACAGCTCGGTACAGAGCATACACTCAGTTCAATGTTTCTTGAACAAGCAAATAAATTAAAACCTTTAGTAGCCCTAGAGGGGAAGGTTGTATAAACCACACACCGTTGACTCCCCAGGGGAGGGGGCTGCTGCTCCGTCTGCACAAAATACCACGTCTAAGACCTTACTGGTCTCTGATGCCAGAATATTCTGTAGTGGGGAAATTTTGAGAATAATGTAAAATGTGTATGTCTGAATGTTTCTCTGTTTTAAAGTTTCTTTTGAAAATTAATTTAGATAGCCCAAGAGAGAGGACACAATTAAATAGCACGTTCTTTCACAAAACGAAAAACATAAGAGGCCTTTAGGATGGAATGTCTTCATCCTGAAATTATTTAATGAATTAAATGATCCCAAATAAAATTTTATAGGAAAATATGGTTTAATAGAATGCAACACAGGGGTAATATAATTTCCTATGGCCCAGAAAGGAAATGTTGTCTAGAATATCAGAATCTCAGCACCGGGAGGGATGCAGAGATGGCTTTGAGGCCTGTAGGGAAGGCCTGTATCTGAATGCTTCATCACACAGTCACACAGCCCTCATCTCTCCTTCCCAAGAGCACACCCACCTTTTATTTACCAGACAAGTCAAAGAAAGGACATTAATCTTGGAGTTGTCACTGGCCTGAGTCTTGCCTCTGCTGCTTACTAGAGGAGGAATAGTGGGCAGATCTCAGTGGCTTGGTCTCTTTAACTGTAAAATGGGAAAGTTTGCATTACCTTTTTCTTGGTTTTCTCCCAGTGTTGTCATAAGATTAAAGAATAAAAAGAATTATATGTTTTCAAATGATTTCCTCCTATTTGTAACAGAATGGGCTCTGGTGGCATGGTTGGCAGTGGCTACTGGATGAAGTGCTTTCCAGGCAGCCATGTGAGGGCCAGAAGGGAGCTCCGTGTTCCTTGAGGCAGTTCTATCTTGCACCTGCCAGTGCCCTCCCTGACGCTATCAGAAAAAGGCATTGCTGGGGAAGGCACAGAACCGCTCTCGGGAGCATTAATCCAAGAACACAAGTCACACTGTGTTCTCTCCCGTAGCCAGCACCCACCAGTTAGTTGGCAGCCTCTGGGGAATGCAGGAACCGTGAAGTGTGAGTGTGAGCAAAGAGTTTGTGGGGAGGACACAGGGGCAGTCCCTACTGTCTTGTTGTGATGACTTGGACAATATGTGGTGGCTTCTGAGCCAACTGGGGCACATGTGCCTTTAGTTTTCTTTTTGTTATTGTTTTTTAGTCCATACTCTCTGGGTAACCTCTTTCACCACCATTAACTTGATTCCTGAGGCCTTGCTTTGCTTGGGCAAGGTCAGTGTCGTCGTACTTAGGGACTGTTACACCTCCACTTCTCTTACCTTATGCTTTCTGGCTTAAGTCATTCAGCATAAACTGGGGATGTTTTGTGTTTTTCAGAAGGAGGGTTACAGGTTCTGTTAATATCTGACTTGAAGGGTGGCATTCTGTTTCAGTGAAAGGAGTTAGTTAGAGCAGGCTAGAGTGGCTGCGAGCCTTTGTTTCTCAAGAGATGGATAGCAAGCTCTGTATACTGCTGGGATTATGAAAAATCATCTTTTCTAATTTCATATATACTGTGATTTTTCTCACTGGAAGTTAAAGGATGTATTTACAATATTGTCCAACTCTCGTTATTAGGACTTTAGAATCTTAACAAAAATTTTCTACATTGTATTTGTTTAGGAGATATGGAGAAAACTCTTTCTTCTCTGGAAGATAATGATGAAAGGCGTTTGCACGCACATACTCAGGGCGAAGTCTGCCACACAACAGGCAGGCAGGTCTTAGAAGGCCGTCACTTCTCTCCAAGTTAAAAATCTCTCTTCCCAAGAGAATTGGGGAGACTTGCCATTTCTCCTCCAGTTACCAGAAGACTTGAACGAATTATTTTTTATTTGTGCACTCTGGATTTTAGAAACATGACCCATAGGAGAAAGGAAAAAAAGAAGGGTACATTGTGAAAAACAAGCAGCTCCACCAGGCAGACGTTTACTGGCTCATTTTGGGAATTAGCAATTCAAACAAAGTCTAGGAATGAACCTGAGTTTTATTAATATTTTTCATTCTGTGGGTTGAGACCCATTACCTAATCCTGAAATCAATTTAGTCTGACTCACTTTGGTCCTGTGACATCCTTGGACTGAGATTCCAAAGCCAAAGCTGAGATCTCAAACACCCAGCCTAGACTAAGAAAATGAATGCCATTTTTTGTTAGATGTTCCAATTTCTTTTGGAAAATCTCTGAGAATGTTTTCCAACTTATGGGTTGTGTTTTATTGGTTGTTAAGTTCATTTAACGACTGGCAACTAATTTCTTTTTTTCTTAAGACAGTCTCACTCTGTTGCCCAGGCTAGAGTGCTGTAGTGTCATAGCTCACAGCAACCTCAAACTCCTGGGCTCAAGCAATCCTCCTGCCTTAGCCTCCCAAGTAGCTGGGACCACAGGTACCCTGCCAACAATGCCTGGGTGATTTTTTTCTACTTGTAGTGGATCTGGGCTGGGGGTCTTGCTCTTGCTTAGGCTGATCTTGAACTCTTGAGCTCAAGCAATCCTCCCACCTCAGCCTCATAGAGTGCTAGGATTAGAGACATGAGCTGCCGTGCCCAGACGTCAACTAAATTTAAACAATAAAGAAATAGAATATAGTGTATCGCAATAGAAAATATCAGAGTACAACCCATGTAATAAGAATAGCTATTATTGATCCATTCGTGGATTGATGGGCACTTGGGCTTCTTCCATGATCTGGCAGGTATATGTGCACCATGGAATACTATGCAGCCCTAAAGAAAAATGGAGACTTTACCTCCTTCATGTTTACATGGATGGAACTGGAAAATCTTCTTTTTTGAATGTTTGAAGCATGGATACACAGGGTACAGAAGCAGACATATATCAGTAGTAAATCTGTGGTATCAACATTTCATTGGGGAGCTGATAAGGAAAACAAGCTTAAAAAGTACAGGCACACTGGTCTGTGTGTGAAAAATCTACCCCTGAAAGCCACAACTGAGGAAGTCTTGGAACTCCTGTGCATGAATCTTTCCACATTCACATCCGGAGGGCAGTGGCTCACAGAGGGACCTCTCAGGCCCAGGATGGTGCTGCTCTTTCCCTCGGGACAACCTGGCTCCATTCTGTGTTTATTTGGACCAGTGACTTAGAGTGAGGTCTCTATTCAGGCCCCTTTCTGAAAAAATTACATGAAAAGGTATGTCTGAGGCCCTCCCCCTCTCTGCATCCCGGGATCATGTTGGAAATAGTGAAAGTGCATCTTCTTCTGGGTGCAGGTGGGTGACCAAGACCCAGGACAGTGTTCCTAGGCCCCACACGCTCCCGGCTGCCCAGAGGTCACAGGAACAGCCAGATTCTCTATCTTCTAGGCCCTCCTGGCACCTGCTCTTGGGGACCTCAGCTCTTTCCCCCCACCTCAGTTGTTTCTGGGAGGCCCTAATGAGTGTCCTCTGTGATTCTAGGGAGCAAATGGGCCATGCTTCTCTTCTATAGAGAATCTGTTGGTGTCTACTGCTCAGAGGGCCATCGAGGGAGGGGCCTGGCACTGATGCTGTCCACTCTGAAGGACCCAGGCTCCCCACCCTTGCTGCAACCCCACAGCTACCCTAGAAAAATAGAGAAGGTCTTCCCCTCCTCCTTGGGGGTCTGGTGGGCTCTGGGAAGGGTTGGGGTGGATGCTGTAGCCTTCCCTCTGTTGTCCTCATCTTCTTTGTCCCTCTCTCAAGGTCTTAGCATGACATCACTTTCTTCCTGATGGATTCCTATGTCCACACATGAATGAGCTCATCCAGTGAGACACAGGTGAGGGTCACCTCTGGCTCCACAGTCAACCCTGGTTGGTTTAGGGCTCACAGGGCTCACCCAGCCCCATTTTTGTGACGAGCCCTGTGAAACTCAGCAGTGGTTCTGAGCTGTGGTGAGCTCTTTGCTTGTAGTGAATCATCCATTCATTAACATTCAGCCTCTAATTCCCAGGATTTTCGTGGAGTGTGCTTTACTGAGGAAATGTTGATAAGTACCCTGGCTCATTTAGAAACTGTAAACATAGATAAAAGAAATAGGAAAGTGAAATTTTAGAGACTTTTAACAGAGCAAAAGAGACATGTTTAAGAAGTGGCAGAGGGAGACCCTGGAAAGGGCTGTGGTGTTAGGTGACCTCACAGTGTTAGAAGAATTAACACTTCAAATGCACAACGGGCCCCATACACCTCAGGTCTTGAGCACAAGTCAGTCATAGGTTTTCATTATCAGTTTTCAACACTATGGCAAGGTTTATTTAAAAAATTTCTATTTCATAATGAAAATTAAAATAAAAATTGGGTTGTCATTATAGTAAATCTTTTCTTGGTGTAATTATATGTCTGTGCAAATACAGGGCTATTTATACACGGGTTTCTTACTTTCTTCAACTGTGAAATTAACCTATTTGCTCAGGAGCTGGGCACTGATTTTCACCCAGCGTGCTGTGAACATCTTTAAAGGCCATAAATTAAATTATTTTCAAATGAAGTTCAAAGTACAGTAAGTATATTCCCTTTTTTACTCTTTTTTTGATATACATAATTTAAGTGTGCCATGGAAGTTTAACTATAGGTTCAAGTGTGCAGTGAGATTTAAAAAAAGGTTGAAAAACACTGAGCTGGAGAAAACTGTGATGATGCTCAGGGGGCAGGAAGTAGATGCTGGAAAGACAGGGCTGTTGTGTGCCTGGCTCCCGGAGTAATGCCACAGCTGGTGTGTCTCCATGTCTCCATCATCCCTCTGTGTTTCCGTCATCTCTCTGTGTCTCCGTCATCTCTCTGTGTCTCCGTCATCTCTCTCTCTCTCCGTCATCTCTCTGTGTCTCCATCATCTCTCTCTCTCTCCGTCATCTCTCTGTGTCTCCATCATCTCTCTGTCTCCATCATCTCTCTGTGTCTCCATCATCCCTCTGTGTCTCCGTCATCTCTCTGTGTCTCTGTCATCTCTCTGTGTCTCCGTCATCTCTCTGTGTCTCCATCGTCTCTCTGTGTCTCCATCATCCCTCTGTGCCTCCATCGTCTCTCTGTGTCTCTGTCATCTCTTTGTGTCTCCATCGTCTCTCTGTGTCTCCATCATCCCTCTGTGTCTCTGTCATCCCTCTGTGTCTCCGTCATCTCTCTGTGTCTCCATCATCTCTCTGTGTCTCCATCGTCTCTCTGTGTCTCCATCGTCTCTCTGTGTCTCTGTCATCCCTCTGTGTCTCCATCGTCTCTCTGTGTCTCCATCATCCCTCTGTGTCTCT
>CAUYQV010034330.1:0-13853 GCA_963574575.1 Galagoides demidoff | reverse complement strand
CCTTCGCCTCCCAGAGTGCCAGGATTACAGGTGTGAGCCACTGTGCTGAGTCTTGAAGCCAATTTTACATTATTTCTAAGACTAGTTATCATTGTTTTTTTAAAAAACGACTAACTTTCATCTATATAGTGGCCCTTTTGGCATATATTATCTAAATGAATTATTACATATAAATCTAATGTTTATATTAAGATTGTAAATTAACAAAGAATTCAGCAGTAAGTTTAAACCAATTGCCAATTGGTTAAAAAGATAAACCAAAATGAACTAACAACAGCAATATAGATATACAGGAGTAAGACTACACTCAGTGAACCACCAGAATATTCATCAAGGTGAAATTACGTTATAAACCAAATCATGTTTGCATGAGGAATAAAAGATTAGCTATAGAATAAATATGTGGGTGTTGTGTTAAAACATAAAAATTCAGGACAACTGGGAGAACCTGAAGCAGAAGGAATATATGGCAAAGGATAACTGATCCTGAAGCATTTAGCCTACTATAATTCTACTCACATATGTGTTTAACTGTAAGAAATATTTTGAACAATAAACTGATGTTACTGATAACGTTTACTTCCTACTTTTATACTTTCCTAGACTAGCATTCTCAGCCTTTCTTTCCTGCCCTAAGTGGAAAGTCTGAGGTTCAATTTATGAGAAGTATTTTAAGGCCCATTTACTTGTAACTCAGTCTCACATGTTAAACCCAGATTTTACTAGTAATAAAATTGACCCAGCTATCTGAGCACTGAATCTAATTCTCAGTTTGTACCCAAAGTTATTTTCTTGATCTCCTAAAAGTTCAAGAGCAAAAATTAATTACACGGTTTTTTTGAAGTGTGTTTTTGTGTGTAAGTAAAAGCTGAAAAGTCTTGAAAGTGTACATTATGGCCTTTCATGTTCACATAAGACCTCTTTGTTTACATTTATATTTAAAAGTTTTGTTTTATTTGATTTTTATTTTTGTATTTTATTCATGATAACATGCAAAAATCATGTAGAATGATCAGCAAGGGCTAGAGTAGAAGAAATTGTCTGCAGGAATTGTTCAGTGATGACGTAGATACCTCTAGAAAGACAAATGGTGAAGTTTAAGTATTTATTGAGAAAAAATGTAAATGTGTATATATACTAGCTACAGTATCTGTAGCTCAAGCAGTTAAGGCACCAGCCACATACTCCAGAGCTGGCGGGTTCAAATCCAGCCCGGGCCTGCCAAACAACAATGACAACTACAACCAAAAAATACCTGGGCACTGTGGTGGGTGCCTGTAGTTCCAGCTGCTTGGGAGGCTGAGGCAAGAGAATTGCTTAAATCCAGGAGTTGGAGGTTGCTGTGAGCTGTGACATCACAGCACTTTACCTAGGACAACAGCTTGAGGCTCTGTCTCAAGAAACAAAACAAAACAAAAATATATATACATATAAAGTATGTATTATGATATAAATAATGTATAACAACAGTATAATATTGATTATATTTACGTTTGTCTGATATAATGTGCAAGCACTAAAGTTATCCCCATTTACATGTGTATTTCTTTTTTGGACAAAATTTCTTTATCAAAATAAGCAAATATTCTTCCTTATGTTTTTAAATTTTTATGAGTATGTGCATATGTGTTTTATCAGAATGTATGTTGAATGTTCATTGAATGTCTTTTCACATCTATCCAGATAATCATATACTTTTTATTCTTTAGTACTAATAATGTGATATATTCCATTAATTTATTTTTCAAAAAATATTCATAAAATGTGTTGAATGAATAAATGGATGAATTAAAACATCCTTACATTCCCGGAGCAAATTCTAATTGGTTATAACTCTTTTATATTACTATATTTTATTTTCTCATATCTTAATTTGTGATATCTTCCTGAACATTCTTAAAGTGAGACTTTGTACTTAACTATGTGTGTCAGATTTTAGTTAAGTGTTAAGCTAACTTATAGACAACTTTCCAAATCATTTTTCTTTTCAAATAAATATTTAAATATCACTCTGGTCATATCCCTAGTACAGAGAAAGAGCCTTCCTATGTGGCCATGAAGCCTCTCTGTGTGAGTTATCTTTTTCTGTATAATAAATTACCCCAAATCTTAATGACTTAAAACAATAAACATTTTTTATCTCAGTATCTGTAAGTCAAGAATTTAAAAGGAGCTGAGCAAGAATAAGAGCCTGTCTCTATTAAAAACAGAAACACTAGCCAGGTGTAGTGGCACACATCTATAGTCCCAACTCCTCAAGAGGCTGAGGCAAGAGAATTGCTTGAGCCCAAGAGTTTAAGGTTGTTGTAAGCTATCATGCCACGACACTCTACCAGGGTGACAGAGTGAGATTCTGTCTCAAAAAAAAAAAAAAAAAAGGAATTTAGGAGAGTTCAGCTGCATGGGCCTTCATGAGATTATAATCCAGGGCTTTAGTTATCTGTAGACTTGACTAAGGCCAAAGGACCCTCTTCCAACCTCATGCATGTGGCTGTTAGCTTGGGGCCTCAGTTCTTTACCACTAAGCCTCTCCATAGTGCTGCTTGAGTGTCCTCATGACATGGCTACTGGCTTCCCCCAGGGAGAGGGGTCCAAGGGAGAGTAAAGCCACAATTTCTATTATGGTGTAGTCTCAGAAGTCCCATGATGTCACTTTTGACATATTCTCTTGATCACAAAGACAAATTATGATTCAACATGGGATGGGACTACACAAGGATATGACTCTAACGAGGGACAATCACTGACAGACCAGCTTGGAGACTGGCTATCTCACCTCCACTTTCCTTCTCTGAGTTTTGAGTTCCCTTCTCTGAAAAAATGCTCTTGGTACTCAGAAAAATGTTATTTGTGAGAGTATTATAGCTAAAACTTTACAAGTAAGATGATTCTCAGCCTTCATCTTAAGTGTTGCCTTTGGAGTGACCACATGGATATTCCATATTTTTCCAAGTAGAATGTGCTCCTGTGTATAATGCACACTCACATTTTTAGCCCAAACTTCCAGGAAAACACCCCTCCAGAAAGTAGCTGGCTCTCAGCTGGGAGAGACACTTCTGGGGAGAGCTAACTCTTCCCTGGGTAAATGCTCAGATCACACTGCCCTCCTGCAGCCATCCCCTCTGTGAAGACTGTTTCTTCCTCTTCCCTTTCTCTGGGGAGTGCTTCTCTCCCTGTTATGTCAGGGGCTGCAACCAAGAGGGGTACACATGTGGCCAGCAAGGAGGGAACTTCTGAGGCTTCTAAGCCCATGGGCAACCAGACTGGTCCCTGGGGCCTGCATAGGGCTCCCAGTCCCCTCTGCATGGTCAGGCCTTCAGCCTCACCCTTGCAGTCTTACCACTGTCCCCTCTCCTGTTCATGGTGCTCATGGAGGCCACTTCCGCCCGTTCCCATGGGATCCCAGATCTTCCCAGACTGGAACTCCATGCACCAGTGTGCCCAGGTGGGACAGTGCAGTGGCCCAGGCTCCCCAACTCCTGAGCTGTACTACTCATGGATAATGCACATCCTTTATTGCCTTCTCAAATATTTTGGCAAAAAAGCATGCAATATACATGACAAAATATGGGGACATATGTATATGCAAGCCTGGTGACTAGGGGCAGCTTTCTACCTGGTCTGTTTGGATTGTCTGTGGAGCTTTCAGTTCACACACTTCATAACAACCCCACCCTCTGTTCAGGAGTTATTTGGAAGTACTGTTTGGAAAGGGAAGTGTCCTGGTAAGTGAGGATGTTCCCCCCCAAATCTTTTCTACTGCTATGTTCTCCCTTTAAAAGAAGAATAGAGTTAAACATCAAACTGGGAACTCCTTCAGGGAGTTAATTAACACTTGTCCTGTGTTAATTCAGGACAAGTATGTGTCAAGCCCATTTGGAAAAAATTTCCCTGTGGACATCCTCATTCAGAACACGATGGCAAGAAGAGCCACTCGGGGTGGGAGGGGAACTGCTGTGCCATGTCACTTCAACTTTTGTCCTCGCTCCACAGAGAATATCACAGTCTCACAGCAAAAAGAAAATTTTAGGGCAGGCGTGGTTGCTCACACCTATAATCCTAACCCTGGTGGGAGGGTTCCTACAGTCCCAGCTACCCAGGAGGCAGAGGCAGGAGGATTGCCTGAACCCAGGAGTTTGAAGCTGCAGTGAGCTCTGATGGTGCCACTGCACTGTAGCCCAGGTGACAGAGGGAAACCCTTTATTAAAAAAAAAAAATTAACGTGATGATAAAAATTGAGTTAATCTCTCCTTCCTATTATCTGTTTTCCATGTATCTATTTTACCTGAAAACAACCTAAGACAGTGTCTACATATGTTCTTATTTTAGCTTATTTGCCTAACCTAACTTTAAAGATTTTTTTAAACTAAGCCAATTATTTACGTTTTCATTTATAAGGATGCAGAGAGAGTTTACTGTCTTGAAATTCTTTAATCAGATACATTTTTCATTCCTCTATCTTATCCTAAATTGCAGGATTTTCCCCCTTTGTCTACATTCTGAAAAATCTTAGCTGAATTATTCTTTCTATTCTTTTTACTGGGTAAGAAGCATTGAGATGCAGGTAAAAGTTTCCAATTTATTCAAGTGTTTCCAATCATTACATAGGCTCTTTCCAGTTCAGATACTTTGATTCTATAACCTTTGTTTGCTTGCTCGTCTTTGGCTCAAAATCATTTCTTTGGGTGAAATCTTACAAGTAAAGCAGATTTGAAAAATCATTTCTATTGGTAACAAACACAGAGGCCAGATCCTCCCATAGTGGGACTTTCCTTACCCCCAACTCTCTGTTCCCGTTCCCTGTGACCCTAGGGTGGGAGAAGGTGCTCCTTAGAACTCCCAGCCATCTGCAGAATATAGTTCAATGATCACTGCACAAGGTGAACTCTGATCTCTCTCCCTGCTCTAAAATTCTGTGTAGCCGTAATTGCCCTTATCTTTCCACTCCACCTATCTAAATCATACCCATCTGTTGTGGACTCTTTGGGTGCCTTCTCTTGCACAAATTCATATGTTGGGGCCGTGAACCCCAAAGTGATAATATTGGAAGATAGGGCCTTTGGGAGGTAATTAATGTTAAATGAGGTCATGGGATTAGTACCCTTATAAGAGACATTGGAGAGCTCTTGTTCTCTCTCTGTCCCCCAACCCCCATCCACTCCATGTGAGGACTTAGCAATAAGGCAGCACCTGCAGGCCAGGGCCCAGGCACCTTCTTATCAAGTCTGTGGCATTTTGTTAAGGGAGCTCAAGCAGACTAAAACAGCATCTTTCAAAGTTCAGCTCCCTCAGCCCACATCCCTGACTCACACAGGTATATATTACTTAAACTGCCCTTCCCACCTTTCTTGGTCCTGAAAAAGTACACCATTTTTAAGTAATAGTCTGCATCCCAGCTTGACTGGAGCATGGGACTGGTGAGGAGAAATGGTAGGAAAACTGGATACGGATCACGGTAGGTAAAAATTATTGGGGTAGTCACTGACGTCTGGAGTGAGGGAGTTAACAATACACACAAAAATCAACCAGCTTATCTAGAAAATGATTTCACACTTCCCTTCCAATTCTCGATGTCTATAATCAGAGTCATTTCCAGTCTGACAGCAGAGAAAGGAGGCAACTGAAGGGGAGAACCAGAGGCAGGCACAGAGGGTTATAGTCCTCGGTCTGTGAGCTTCATAAAACCAAAGTCATATGAAAGCAAACATCCTTCCTTTGCCCTTCTGTAACGTCTCTAATTGTGTCTCTCATTTCTCCATCAGGGAATCTGAAGTCCCCTGTGATTAGCACGTATTTAGCAGACGGTGGCTTTGAAGTTTTGGCTTCTCTTGGAATTTCCTCACAATGCCCATTCCCCTGAACATTTTTAAACTTTTGCATAGTGTTTTTAACTTTTTCTTTTCTTCTTCTTTTTTGAGACAGAGTCTCAAGCTGTCACCCTGGGTAGAGTGTCGTGGCATCACAGCTCACAGCAACCTCCAGCTCTTGGGCTTAAACAATTCTCTTGCCTCATCCTTCCAAGTAGCTGGGACTACAGGTGCCCACCATATCACCCAGCTATATTTTTTGGTTCTAGTTCTCATGGTTGTCTGGCGGGCCCAGGCTGGATTTGAACCCGCCAGCTCAGGTATACGTGGCTGGTGCCCTAGCTGCTTGAGCTAACAGGTGCTGAGCCATTTCTAACTTTTTCCACTTCCACATCCACCACATGGTGAAGGAAGAGAAATTATCATCTTCATTTTCCAAATAAAAAAACTGAGTGCCTAGTAGGTTAAATGGCTTTCTAAGCTCAGAGTGGCAGAACCATAACAGAAAAGTGATGAACACGAGGTGAAGAGGCCAGGATGACAGCCGTGTGCTCACGTTGCTAGTACAGTTCCGTGGAGATGGTCCCCTCCCTGCCTCCATGCCCACTCCCACATTAGAGTGACGTTATTCACAACCCACTCACTGTGAAAATCTCCACCTGAAAGAAAGTGTTTCTGGCCTAATAATTTTGGCTTCCCAAGATGTGCATTTTGGGGAAAGGGGGGACATTTTGAATGGCCTAGGAATTGGCACAGTTAGCACAAAGTAGGTTCTCGACATCAGATGGAAGCAGCTGGGCCAAGAGAACATGGTAACCAGATTTTGCACATCTAAAATACATTCCTATTTAAGAAAGAAAACCTTTCTAAATCAGCTCACAGCAAGGATGGAAACAAAGGTTTCATGCCAAAACTGCAGCCACCACAGAGTCTGCTCGGCAAGATGAGGGCGTGTGCCTCCCAAACCAGTTCAAATGCTGTGCTCCACCCTTCCCTTGTTTCTCCTTCACAGGCAGAGCTCTGGCACCTTCTAGAAGGCTCCACATTTGGAAACAAGAAGCCAGGGGTGGGTGGGTGGGAGGGCAGGCAGCTCTCTGAGGGCTGGGAGAGGGTGTGGGACCTGGTGTCTATGCTCGGAGGCACTGCTGACGTTGAGCCCTCGTCTGCCTCCTGCTCAGACTGGAGGCGCAGAAAACTCCCTTTCACAGCTGTGCAAACTGCTCTTGCAGAACTCCAACACGCCCACTGCCCTCCAGTCATTCTAAATCCAGTTTCATTGGCCGTGTTCAGGGAGGAATAAAAAACTCTCTATTTCCCCATTGGCTCTTTTTCAATCAAAATTAAAACGAAGCCTGAGGTTTACATGGAAGGCTCTTAAAGTTTAAGTTCTGGAGTTTCCATGCTCCTTCCACCTCTGCCTGGTCAGAGCAGAGCTAGCCAACTACGGGCTGTTCCTCCAGTCTCCCAAGGAACATCCCTGGAAAGTTGGCTATCAGGCTATTCCCGTCTGATATGTGTCTGCTTCAGGCTTCAGATGGGCCCCCTCACTTCGCCCAGTGGGATGAGGAACCTGGGAGAGCCAGTCTGAAGGCTCACCCTGCAGAGGGAAGGGGGAGACAGAAAGTTAATCAGACTCTCTCAGGTCTTAAGAGAGCTCTTTTTCCTCCCCACTCAGGCACTATCCAGACTGCCCGGGATGCCATTTCCAAGGGGCCATAGCCCAGTCCTATTGGGGAGAAGAAGGCCATTTTCCCTGATGGAAATGAATGGTGAAATCTGTACCTTTCATTGGAAGCTATAGTTAGAAGGGATAAAGGATCTCTTCAATGCCCCACTCATAGTCCTCCTAAGAGTTTGACATCAAGAGCAGTTTGAGGGTGGGAGAGGACATGGACCTCTTGGGTTACTTCTCATCCCAAGTACCTTAAATCCCAGTGGCTCTTGGGCAAATATTGAAATTGTCCATGGAGCTTTCTAGAAATACAAATGCCATGTTTCAAACCCAAGTATTTTAATTCTACAAGAAGGGGCTCCAGGGTCTTAACTTTGTGTAGTTCCACAAGTTCTGCAGTGATCTTCATGCAGACAGTTCATGTATTTGCTGGTTTTCTCAGTTGGGGTATGGACATATATGTATAGCACCCCTAAAGGATGGAACTCTAAAATCCCTGGGCAAATAAATCTTCTAGCACCCTGGGAGGCCGAGGCAGGAAGATCACCTGAGATCAGGAGTTTCAGACTAGCCTCAACAACCATGATACCCCGTTTCTACAAAAAATAGGAAAATTAGCCAGGAATTGTGGGGGGTACCTATAGTCCCATCTACTCTGGGGAAGAGGCAGGAGGATCAATTGGGCCCAGGAGTCTGCAGTTGTGGTGAGTGATGAGGATGCCACTGCACTCCAGCCTGGGTGAAAAAAAAAAAAGAACCTTTGGAGTGGAAATCTGTAGCATAAAGGTAAAGCAATGGCCAGTTTTAAAAGATGCGATGGAGCCTACAACCAGGAAGGGTTGCAGAATATTTCCAAAACGAGGAATAAATACCTTGTTTGTAGAAAAAAAGAGGAGGGCAGTTATTTCCAGGAAAACTACCTCAGCCTGCAGCGATAATGAGTCAAATCTGTTGTGCTCTAACAACAGAGATGGTACCTGGCTGGTGGGAGAGAATAAGAAGAGTCATATCCAGGAGTCAGGTAGATGGATAATAGACCAAGGAGCAAGAATCACCAATACTCGGAGCTTTTGTTCTAAATGACATTACCCGCTTTGATCTTCTGACTGGGTTCTAGTTGTCATGATTCTCACCTTTTCATTTGAAGCATGTTGCTGACCACTCACTATAGCCCAGTCACGGTGCAGGTGTGGGAGAGAGAGTGATGGCACCACGAGAACGCTTTCCCCCGATCATATCTCTTCTTACTTTATCTTTACTTGTTCTCAGTTCTGAATTTAGACGCTTTCAGTACAGTAGGAAGTTGCCCTCCACAGCCCCAGCTTCACATCCTTAACCTTAGAGCTTTCTTCCCTAGCATCCCGCCATCATTCATAGGGGAATATTCAAATCAACTCTGCTTGAGTCACACGCCCAACTGTGGCAGATGGTATTTTCCAGAAATGGCCACACTGATATATTTATTCCATTCCAGTGTGACTGACACATCTCCCACCAGGAGAGGGAGGGATCTATGTTCCCTCCTCTTGAGTCTGGGTGGGGGCTGTAATGGCCCCAACCCATAGAGTACCAGTAGAAATACTGATGTGTAGTTCGTGAGGCCAGGACGTAAAATGGAGACAGCTTATCTCTGGTACACATGCTCTTTCTTTTGAGATAGTCATCTTAGAGCTCAGCCTCCACCTCATGAGGAAGCCCAGGCCACACAGAGAGGTAGATGTGGCCGCTCCAGCCAAGAGCCAGCAGGTGTATGAGTGAGAGAGCCTTTGTAAGGTTTTATTTGCCTACCCCAAGGCTTACCTTCAAACATCACGCCAACCCTTACCTTCAAAAATCTTCCAGCTAAGGCCCCAGATTTTATGTAATAGACACAATCCATCCTGCTCTGCCCTTTCTGAATTCTGACTCACAGCACCCACGAGTGATAATCAATCATTTCTGTCTTAAGTCAAAAAGTTTTCAGTAATTTATTACACAACAATGGAACAAACAATTATCAAGCCAGGGAGCAGGCGTGTTACTGAAGGAGAGAGATGAGAAAGGTTGCTTGATAGACAAAATGAGCAGAAACCACAATCCACTACAGTCATCCTAGGATGTGTCCCTTTCCTGTGAGTGTCACTAAGAGAAATGCTAGATTTTACTTATATATGTGAACAATTACACCCAGAGTCATTATTATCAGCACTTAATGGAAAACAATCCCGATTTTGTTATCTAGTTCCACTTGCTACATCATGAACAATTTATCATTGTTCAGGTAAGACATGTATTTTCTCAGATTTATGGTTTTAAGCAAAGATTCTCAATTCAGCAAGGACTCAGAAATGAAATTTCTGATTGCACGTTTAAAACTTATTTATAGCAGTTTTCTCAGGTTTGTTCTGATTATACTTTTTAAGAGTTTATTTCATGTCTGTTGAAGCTAATAATAAAAAATGGGGGGTCAGCAAGTGCCCATCGACCCAGGAATGGATTAACAAACTTTGATATATGTATACCTGTGAGTACCATTTAGCCATAAAAAAAGATAGGGACTTACATCTACTGTGTTTACCTGGATGGAGTTGAAACATGTTCTTCTTAGTAAAGTACCTCAAGAGTGGGAAAAAAGTATCCAATGTGCTCAGTACTAATATGAAACCAATATATAAACAACTACATGCCCACAGGAAAGAAAAAAACACAAGTATAGTCTAGAAAGGGGAAGGGGAGGGAGGGAAAGGGAAGATGGAAGATGATTGGCAGCATCTCACTTCATGTGCACAATGTGAGGTGTTCAGCACACCCCCCCGCCCCGGTGAAGGGCTCAACTACAACTTGAACTTCACCTTGGAATTGATAACAATGTAGCCTAAACAATTATACGCTCATATTAATCTGAAATTTTGAAAAATGGAGCATCATTATGTCATTTTTTATTTACTCTTTTGAGCAATTTGCTTTTATTAAATTTTGTAAAAATATTGGTCCACATGGATTGGAGGAAAAAACAAATAAACCTGTTCCTCTTCACAGACGCTTAGAGGAGCACTGCACAGATGGTCATGTCCAAGAGTCTGGGTTGTGAGGGGTCCTTGCCTTGGCTTTACTAACCCCCATGTGGGCAGAGGTGGGGGACTTGTCTGTGGCTGCTCAGGGTCGTCTTAGAGAGAGATGGGGCGCAGAAGACAGCCTGGTCCAGGGGGCCTTCTTTTCCCTGAAGGCAGCACTTTCCCAGTTCTGCCTCCAAGTCACACTTCATTTCCACCTTCTCTCTACCCTGTCAATAAAGGATGTGAAGGTTTATTATAACTTTTCCTTCTCTTTGGTCAATTTTTTTTTTATCAGAGTACATGCCCCCCACATATTTCACATCGCCTGAATTTTTATGAATCCAAGAATAAATGCATTTTGGCTAAAAACTAAGGAGTATTTTTAGACTCGGGGCTGTATTTTTGTCTTTTGGAGAACATAATTTGAAGCAGATGCAGTTTCGTGCAGCAGTCTGATTCTGCACCAGGTTTTCAGATGTCCTGCCGGCAGACTGCATCCCTTTAGAACTAGGTTAACACTTTAAGGAAAGCTGCTAACCTCTCAAGCCAAAGGGATGTGCCATCATCCCAAGAGCAAGTCCTGGAATTTTGCCTGCTTATCCAAACTGCTTTGGGGGAGCTGCGTTGACTTTTGCTTTGCTGGGGGCAGGGCCTTTGGAAGTGGAAATGTTTAGCAAGAAGCATTGATCACTGCTGTTTCCTAGTTTCCAGATGGAGCAAGATCATGTCTCCAGGGAGCTTGCATGATAGAAAGAGAAAGAACTCTGCCTACCTTTTCCGCTTAAAGAATCTCCACTTGTCAATAGATTCAGCAGCAGTTTCTGTCGTCATTTAGTTCAATATCGTTATTCTATAACTATGCTCAGTGGTGACTTTTGGGTCTACTTTGGCTTTGGACCATTATTGCCTGAGTAGCTGTCAGTGGATTTCTTCAATGAGTGAGTAAATGAATGAACTAATGAAATGGAGACCTAGAGTAGGTAAATCTCCTGTTCTAGAAGTCAGAGTTCAGAGTATAGACTCATTTCCAAGCAGCCCAATGGACTGCTTCCAGTGCCAGTACAGAACGCCTGGAATGTTCCTGGTGTGAGCCCAGACTCAGCTTGGTTCTCTCTTTGCTAACAGAGGGTTAAAACTTAGGACTTCCAGGACTCCCAGGAATTCTATGCATTTTTAAATCAAGAGGTCCTGGATCTCAGAAGATGGAAAACTTTCATGTGGCCAGAAGGGCAGAGCCTGCAAGGAAGGACTGCACCTCATCTTATTCACCCCAGAAAGTAAAAGCTAGGTAGTGGAGGTCTGGCCATGGGTAAAATGCCCCAGAGGTTTATTTCAACCCTAGTGTGATTAAAGCTAGACTGGCATATTTATTCTTTCTCATCAAAATAAAAACTAAAGTTAAGACTGAATAAAGACATCTTCCAAGTAGTGCAGATTTGAGTCCCTATTAAGATCAAAATTAAGGAAATGTCAACAGCCTCCCGTAACTAAAACCTCAGGACTTCTTTTCTCCAAAACATCATTTGGGGCTTGGAAGAAACTTCAGGCAGAATGAATAGAATGGAATTGGGATGTTGGCCTGTCAATACCTGAGTGGGAAAATGAACACCCTGGAATAGTGACTGTCAATTTCACAGGGTAGGTGGGTGGCATGATGATAAACAGAAGCAGTGACGTGGCACCAAGAGCCTGGCCACCATCTGAGAAGGCAGTCAGGTAACCAGCCTTCTCAGGGCTTTGTTCTCTTCATATATACAGGGTTATGACAATTCCTCCCTCACAGAACTGTTTGAGACAGTTAACTCTGATGTATTAACATACATTTTTTTCTAGCACTTACTAATTGCCAAGACAACATGCTGATTAAAAAAAAAAATCTAACTTATTTCAGAAGCAACTGTGGACAAACATGTATCCTTCTGCCTTCTCCTTACTTTTTACTTTATTAAATAAATAAGCCTTTGGAAATTAATAGTCTTACCTATATCACAAAGCTGTTGGAAGATTAAATAAGTTAGTCTGTGAACGTGCTTACTTGGGTAAATCCCCCGTGAATGTTAGTTATTATGATCCATGATGCCATGATGTTATACTGCCTGGCGATAATCAACAATGTAATATTAGGGGTCCACTAAATAGTATATGAATGAAGAGAGAGACTAAAAGGTTGTGGTGACCTTGGGACGCTTCACAGAAGCAGAGATGTGTCTTCCTTTTTGTCCCTCCCGGAGCACCATCCATGCTTCCCCCATCTTGCTGCTCTGTGCCCAGGGAGGCTGACCTGTGCAGGCTATGTCAAGAGACTCCCTCACCCTCTGGCTTCCTCTGTGCTCAGCTGAGCAAAGGAAGGGGGAGGATGAGCTTAAGGCATTAGTTCCCCAGCTTCTCCCTGTGCGCTTCTCATGGCCCTTCTGGCTGCCATCCTCGTATGTCATTTTCATATAGCTTTCTCTTGGGGCTCTGGCTAGGGCCCCCTCCCTTGCTCCCTTCAGGCTAAGAGAGGTGAAATCTTCCCACTGCTATAATAGAACACCATGGACTGGGTAATTTATAAGGGACAGAAATTTCTTGGATCACAGTTTTGGTGATTATGAAGGTCAAGATCAAGGGACTGGCATCTGGTGAGGGCCTTCTGGACACATCCTCCCATGATGAAGATCAGGTAGGCAAGGAAGGCAAGGAGAGAAGGAGAGAGAGAGACAGAGAGACAGCAAGACAGAGAGAGACAGAGAGAGAAAAAGGTCAAGATCAAAGGACTGGCATCTGGTGAGGGCCTCCTTTGACACATCTTCCCATGATGATGATCAGGTAGAGAAGGAAGGCAAGAAGGAGAGAGAGAGAGACACACACACACACACACACACATAGAGAGAATACACATGTACAAATGTATGAGAGAATGAAAATTTGCCCTTTTATAAGGAGCCCACTCCAGCAATAATGGAATTAATCCATTATCAGGGCTCCACCCTCATGTCTTAATCACTTCTTAAAGGTCTTAACATCTCCACATTGGAGAGGAAATCTGGGGGACACATTCAAACCATAGCATAGGGTAAGCGCTCTCCTCTGTGACTAGCCCCAGGGTACTGCATATCACTTGTGCTTTCCATATACTCTGCCCACATCTTTGAAAGCCATTCCTTTGGCTCGGCGCCTGTGGCTCAATCGGCTAAGGCGCCAGCCACGTACACCTATGGTGGCGGGTTCGAATCCCCAGCCCGGGCCCGCCAAACAACAATGATGGCTGCAACCAAAAAATGGCCGGGTGTTGTGGCGGGCACCTGTGGTCCCAGCTACTTGGGAGGCGGAGGCAGGAGACTCGCTTGAGCCCAGGAG
>CAUYQV010034320.1:0-16630 GCA_963574575.1 Galagoides demidoff | reverse complement strand
AGGCGCCTGCCACAACGCCCGGCCATTTTTTGGTTGCAGCCATCATTGTTGTTTGGCGGGCCCGGGCTGGGGATTCGAACCCGCCACCTTAGGTGTACGTGGCTGGCGCCTTAGCCAATTGAGCCACAGGCGCCGAGCCTGGATGCCCTTGATATCCTTCTCTTGCCTGATCACATCAGCTAGACCTTCCAGAACTACATTGAATAGTAGTGGCAAGAGTAGACATCCTTGTATGGTTCCAGTTCTAAGTGGAAATGCTTTAAGTTTTACTCCATTCAGTATGATATTGGCTGTGGGTTTGTCATAGATGGTTCCTATCAGCTTAAGAAACGTGCCATCTATACCCATCTTCTTGAACGTTTTTGTTATAAAAGGATGCTGAATTTTGTCAATTTGGCCCCCTTTTGTACAATAAGACTTTGTTTAGAGAATTTCTTTTTTCAGACACAGAGTCTCACTATTTTGCCCTCGGTAGAGTGCTGTGGCATCACAGCTCACAGCAACCTTCAACTACGGGGCTTAGGCAATTCTCTTGCCTCAGCCTTCTGAGTAGCTGAGATTACAGGCACCCGCCAGAATGCCTGGCTATTTTTTTTTTTTTTGCAGTTTGGCTAGGGCTGGGTTCAAACCTGTCATCTTCAGTACATGGGGCCGGTGCCCTACTCACTGAGCCACAGGTGCTGCCCACTAGAGGATTTCTTAAGTCCCTTCCTCCTAAACATTCTAGAAAAATATGGCTAGGTATGGGCACCCCATACCTATATTTATGTAGTGATTCACCCCACAGGAAATATTTTTTGAATGCCTGCTATGTACCAGGCATTGGGATACAGCAGGGAACCAAGCTGATGTGATTTTTATCTTCCATTTAGTGAAGAACAGACAACAAACAAGTAAACAAATAAAAGAACAAAATAATTTCATTGTGAAGTTATTCACTACAATCAGGAGAGGTGGGTGGTGATTTCATCATTCAGGTCAGGATCAAGGAACAGTTCGTCAGGTCATGCAGGAAAATCTGTCATCTTTTTTCTGCCTTGCTGAGCTTTGACCTTGTGTCAAGCTCTATGACAAACATTCCACCTGCTGAGTATTCCTAAGGCTTCAGTGCAACCCCATAAGATAGCTATCATTGTTGTTCCATTTTGCGGATGAGAAAACTGGGGCAGAGAGAGGGTAAGTATCTAGCCCAAGGCTGCCTGGAAAGCAAGCTACAGAGCTGGGATTGGAACATTGCTCTGTGACCCAGTTCGTACATTGCTTCCTTTGGGGTCCCCCTTGCTCCTCCAGGAGAGAGAGCCAAGAAACCCTTTACACCAAGGATCCTGGTATTCTCCTGCCAACTCTTCTAGGCTGCAGAGCCGAGATGATATACCCTATTTTACAGACAGCTAGAGAGGGAGCACTTGCCCAAGGATTGCAATGAGTGGTGTTAGATGAGGGTCCCAATCTGCCAACCCCAAGGTCTAAGCTCTTGTCAGTTGCCCATTCTCTTTCCTGTCCCCTTCTAGAAGTACTTCATGTGTACATAAGCCTATGGATTCTCTCCTGGCATGCACCTTTGCCACCTTTCCAAGAATGATTTTCCATTATTGTTTTTAACTTTTATTATTATTTTTTAGAGATGGAGTCTTGCTCTGTCACTTAGGCTGCAGTGCAGTGTGGTGATCACAGCCCATTGTAACCCCTAATATCTGGCTTCAAGCCATCCTCCCACCTCAGCCTCTTAAGGAGCTACAGGCATGTGCCACTGAGTATAGCAAGAATTCTTTTTTCAGGTGGTGCCTGTGGCTCAAAGGGGTAGTGCGCCAGCCCCATATGCCAGAGGTGGCGGGTTCAAACCCAGCCCCAGCAAAAATAAAAGAAAAAAAAGAAATAAAACCAGCACTTTGTACCCCATGATTGCATTAATGTACACAACTATGATTTAATAAAAAACAGTTTTAAAAAAAGAATTCTTTTTTCAAGTCAGATATATTGAGGCATAATTTATATACAGCCATTTTCATATTTTTAGATGTATACTTCTATAAATTTTAGGTACACAGTTACATAAAGTTTGACATATGTATGTACATGTACAGTCACGTATCCACCGCTTTAATCAAGATACAGACAGGTCTATCACCCCAAAAAGTTCCCTTGTCCCCCTTTGTTGTCCTTTCTCCCACATCTTGAATTCCTGGAAACTCTGATCCAATCTCCATCCATATAATTTTGCCTTTTCCAGAATGTCATCTAAATGAAACCAAACAGTTTGAAGCCTTTTATGTCTGGCTGCTTTCCCACAGCATAATACACTGGAGATTCATCCATATTATTGTGTGAATCTGTAGTTAGTTCCTTTTTATTATTAAGTAGTATTCCATTATGTGTTTGTTTAGCCATTCACCAGCTTGGGGACATTGGGTTCTAGGACATCTTCAGGGTTGGGAGATTACAAATAAAGCTACTATAAATATTCCCAAACAGGTTTCTGGGTGGGCAATAAGTTGTCACGTCTCTAGGGTAAATATCTGCAAGGAGGATGCGGGGTCCTGTGGTAAATGTATGCTTAACTTTATAAGAAACTGTCAAACATATTTTCCAAAGTGGTTGCTATTTTGCATTCCCATGAGCAGTAGATGAGAGTTCCAGTTGCTCTGTGTCCTTATCAGCAGGTATTGTGTGTGTGGTTTTTCAGCCATCTAATAAATGTGCATTGTCTTCTGCCTCTTTTTAATACGTAAGGTAGCATTCTATATACCTTCTGTGAAACATGTTCTTTTTTTGACTTAATAGTAGATCTAGGAGAAAAAGTCAAAATCCTCGACAATGAAGTCTGGCTGGCAAGACATACTCCCAGGCAATTACCATTTAGAATGACAAAGTTATGATGTAGGAGACAGAGGGTATTGTGGAAACCCAGAATAGTCCCCTGACCAGGTCCAGGTAGAGGAAGGGAGGGGTAAATCAAGGCAGAATACCTGTAGGAGGGGCCACAGTCTAAAACTGAGATCTGGCCTGCCTTAGTCTCCTGAGTAGCTGGGAGTACAGGTGTGCACTATTGCACCTGTCTAATTTTTCTGTCTTTTTTTTTTTTTTGAGGCAGAGTCTCACTTTGTCACCCCCTGTAGAGAGCTGTAGTGTCATAGCTCACAGTAACCTCCAACTCTTGGGTTCAAGCAATTCTCTTGCCTCAGCCTTCCAAGTAGATGGGACTACGAGCACTTGCCATAACACCTAGCTATTTTTATTTATTTTTTTATTTTTTTTGAGACGGAGCCTCAAGCTATCCCCCTGGGTAGAGTGCCATGGCATCACAGCTCATAGCAACCTCCAACTCCTGGGCTCAGGCGAATCTCCTGCCTCCGCCTCCCAAGTAGCTGGGACCACAGGCGCCCGCCACAATGCCCGGCCATTTTTTGGTTGCAGCCGTCATTGTTGTTTGGCGGCCCGGGCTGGGGATTCAAACCCACCACCTTAGGTGTACATGGCTGGTGCCTTAGCTGATTGAGCCACAGGTGCCAAGCCCACCTAGCTATTTTTAGAGACAGGGTCTCACTTTTACTCAGGCGGGTCTTGAAGCCTGAGCTCAAGCAATCTACCTGCCTTGGCCTCCCAGAGTGCAAGGATTACAGGTGTGAGCTGCCACACCCAGCCTTACTTTTTCTGTCTTTAATAGAGACTGAGTCTCACTCCTGCTCGACCTGGTCTCCAACACCTGAGTTCAAAGGATCCTCCTACCTCGGCCTCCCAGAATACTGGGATTACAGGTGTGAGCCACTTTGCCTGGACTATACCTTTTTTTTGTTTGTTTTTGTTTTTAGAGACAGAGTCTTAAACTTTGTCACCCTCCGTAGAGTGCTGTAGCGTCACAGCTCACAGCAACCTCTAGCTATTGGGCTTAGGCGATTCTCTTGCCTCAGCCTCCCAAGTAGCTGGGACTACAGGCACCCGCCACAGTGCCCAGCTATTTTTTTGTTGCAGTTTGGCTGGGGCTGGGTTTGAACCCGCCACCCTTGGTATATGGGGCCAGTGTCCTACTCACTGAGCCATAGGCGCCGCCTATACCTGGTATTTTTATAATAATTTTCTGTGCACCAGACCTTTGCTTATTCAGACTATGAAGAGGCCCTTTTATTCAGTTTTCTCCCCTCTGGGCCTCCAGGCTCTGTAACATTTGCCTGGAGAGAGATAGGTGCGTGCAGGCAGTAGAAGTGAATGAATCTCTTTAGAAAATGTCCCTGGAAGACTTCAGTTAGGAACAGTAGCTTGTTATCTTTGGGGAAAATACACCTGCAATGAGTATTAATTAATAGCTCATCAGAGTAGAAAAAAAAAGCTAGGAATACGAATGTTGGGTGATACTTCCTCCCTGCAGACACACACACACACACACACACAGCCCCTTCCTCAGCCGTTACTATAGAGACCTCTTTCCTACCACCCTCATGAGCATTTACAAATCAAGACTGCACAGATGGTGACCTCAGCAGGTCTGTTATTCTCTCTTTTAAGGACAGTTGCTGGAGCCCTGGGGATTAAGGAAACAGGGCTATTCTGGACAACATCTGCCTGGGGCCCTGAAACCTGACCCCCAGCCTGGGCAGGGGGAGATTAATGGAGGCATTTATCCAGAAGAGGCAGAGCACACAAACAGGACCACACACAGGTCACCCTTCCCACCTGAGGCCCCAGGGAATCCCTAATGAAGGTCTCAGTCTTGGGTCTCCTGAATAAATTACAGTCATCCCAAGTTCCAGGCACATTAACACTTCAGACCTGGTGGGAAAAGAGAGAATTTTTTGATGAGAGTCCTGAAATTATTGCAATGTTAGGAAAACTAGCATTTACTGAGCTTCTATTTTGTGCTAAGTATTTACAGATGATGATGATGCTCTTATGCTAAGAGCTCTAGATATCATATAAAAGCCAGTGCTTGCCCACTTTAATTGCCACTGTATTGCCCAGTGCCTGAAATTGACAGCAATTAAGTAAATGAATAATCTCTTTACAGCTGCCCTACAGCAAAACGACTGAACCCCATTTTTCAGATGTAGAAACTGAGGCTCAGAGAGGTGGAGATACTCTCTTCAAGGACACCCAGGAAGCAAGGGACAGAGAAAGGATCTGGAGGAAGGCCTTCTTAATACAGAACCCTGATCCCTCATTTCCTTGAAGCCTAGAGAGTGAAAGCCACTTTCTTTGGCTCATGCAGTAGGAACACAGCCATGTGTAGAATCTGGCTTTCTTATCCCTCTCTCTGATGCTCTTCTTATTTTTCTCATACTTTCTTGCATCGACTGAACACGATGTCTGCAAATATGAAGCACCAATAGATATTTGTGGGTGATACTGTACCAAGTTTGGACTTTCCATAACCTTCTGGAACCTTCTCAGGTTCTCTGCTGCAACTCACCCCCTCACGCTCCTTGGAGCCACAACATATTTTGTCCCTCTTTGAAAGATGGGGAAAAGGGAAATAGAACTCAGATTGCTAGCTCATGGTCACACTGAGAAAGACAGGGATGGCTGGAGGTAGAGCTGGTTTTTTACCCCATCATATCTTGGTTGTGAGCAAAAATAATTTTTTTCTTTTCTTTCTTTCTTTTTTTGGGGGGGGAGGTCTTCCTTGCTCCTCCAGGAGAGACAGCCACTATCCTTACAGAATATCAAGCTGTCGCTTGGGTAGAGTGCTATGGCATCATAACTCACAGCAACCTCCAACTCAGGGTCCAGCAATCCTCTTGCTCAGTTTTCTTATTTATTTATTTATTTAGAGACAG
This sequence comes from Galagoides demidoff, assembly GCA_963574575.1. Classification (NCBI taxonomy): domain Eukaryota; kingdom Metazoa; phylum Chordata; class Mammalia; order Primates; family Galagidae; genus Galagoides; species Galagoides demidoff. The sequence continues at coordinate 10,862 of CAUYQV010034320.1, read as the reverse complement.
AACCTCAAGCTGTCACCCTGGATAGAGTGCTGTGGCATCACAGTTCACAGCAACAACTCCTGGGCTTAAGCAATTCTTTTGCCTCAGCCTCCCAAGTAGCTGGGACAACAGGTGCCCACCACAACACCTGGCTATTTTTTGGTTGTAGTTGTCATTGTTGTTTGGCAGGCCTGGGGTGGATTCAAACCCACCATCTCTGGTGTATGTGGCTGGTGATTTAGCCACTTGAGTTAGAGGTAATGAGCCAGTTTTTCTATTTTTAGTAGAGAAGAGGTCTTGATAGAAAGACAGGGTCTCGATTTTGATCAGCCTGGTCTGAAAGTAGTGAGCCCAAGCAATCCACCTACAGGTGGATTGCAGGTGTGAGCCACCTAGTCTTTCTCTCTCTCTCTCTCCCTCTCTCACTTTCTTTCTTATTTTTGCAGGCTGGTCAGGTTTGAACCCTCCATCTCTAGTGCACAGGGCCAGCACTCTAACCACTGAGCTATGGGCACCCCAAAATAATTTATTTTCTTGTGATGAAGTCTTACTTTGTCACCCTGGGTAGAGTGCCATGGTGTCACAGCTCACAGAAACCTCAAACTCCTGGGTTCAAGTGATTCTCCTGCTTCAGCCTCCCAAGTAGCTGGGACTATAGGTACCCATCACCACGCCCAGCTAGTTTTTTCTATTTTTGGTAGAGATGGGGTCTCCATGCTCAGGCTGGGCTTGAACTCCTGAGCTTGAGCAATCCACCTGCCTCAGCCTCCCAGAGTGCTAGGATTATAGGCGTAAGCCACTATGCCCAACCCAAAAATAAAATCTTAAGCCTCTGTCCCCCAATGGCTGAAAGATTGGACCCCCTCTTAGCCAAAGGGATCCCCTAAAACTGAGTTGCTAGCCATGAGAAAGGAGACCATGCACCCCTTCTTAGGCCCTTTGTGACTCATTAACAGGCCTAAGGCCATGCAAGACACATCTGCAGGTCTTCAATGTACTCAACAATGTACACAACAATGTACACAACAAAAACTTGAGTCTGAGCATATGTCCTATAGTTTATCTCTTATTAACAGATATTTATTTCCAGTCATGGAAAAGGCATCTTAACTCAGCTTAACGACTCCTGGTCTATTAGACAGAATCTCTTTCAGCCAATTGTCAACCGAAGAATCTTGAAACCCACTGTAACCTGTGAGCCTCCACTTTGAAACGTCCCACCTTTTCAGGGCAAACCAATATATACCTTCTATGTGTTGATTTATGACTCTACGTGTAATTACTGTCTCCCTAAAATATATACAACCAAATAGTAACCCCACCACTGGGAGTCTACTTGCTCAAGTTTTCTTAGGTGTGTGTTGGAGTGATGGTCCTCAAATTTGGCCCAGAATAAACCTCTTTAATTTACTTTACAGAGTTGGCTTCTTTTCCATCAATATCCTGTTCCCTTGAGTGGGTCTTATTTTGGCATCTATCTCCAAAGCCAGTTTTCTAAGCTTTCCTATTGGTTCTGGGACCTTCATGATATCCTTTCAATAAATCTCCTTTCTGTTTAAATGATCATACCAGCTACCATTTATTCAAAACCTACTGGGTGCTGGCATTCTCTAGCTCATTTTATCCTCACAATAATTCCCCAAGCGGTGCCTGTAGCTCAGTGGGTAGGGCAACGGTCACATACACCCAGGCTGGCAGGTTTGAACCCGGCCCAGGCCAGCTAAACAGCAATGACAACTGCAACAAAAAAATAGCTGGGCATTGTGGCGGGTGCCTGTAGTCCCAGCTACTTGGGAGGCTGAGGCAAGAGAATTGCTGAAGCCCATGAGTTTGAGGTTGCTGTGAGCTGTGACACCACAGCACTCTACCAAGGGCGACATAATGAGACTCTGTTTCAATAATAATAATAATAATTTCCGAAGCTTAGCGCTGTTAGCCCCATTTCCTAGCAGCAGAAGCAGGCACAGAGAGGTCAAGACACTTGCTCAAGCTTACAAAGCAGGGAAAGGTGGAGAGCTGCTGTCGGAAACTAGAGTCCCCACTTTCAGCCACATTCTGTGGCCGGTTATCTATTCTCTGATGAGACCAATCTCCCAAAGGTGGCTTTTGAACTACAGAAGCAAGTTTCTGGAGATCTGGTTTCCTCTCCAGCTCTGAGTCCTGGGAGGACCTCAGATGAATGTTGTGTTCTCCCTTTTCCATTTTCAGAGGCACCTAAGTATTAGCAAAATTCTGAGTACAACCCTTGGCCATAACTGCCCTTCCTGTGACTGCCTATCCTAGTGCTGCAGGAAAAGTTTTGACAGCCACAGTGATGAAGCAGAGCACACCCAGGAGAGTGAACGGCACCATTTGTGTAGAGACAGAACTGGTGAGAAAAGAGTCTGATCAGGGGAAAGTCTCCAGGTCAAAGGATATAGCAGGTGCAAAAGCTGAAAGCCTGGAGGTGGGAACCAGCATTGGAGACACTGAAAAATGACTGCAACTGAGATTCTGGGCCACTTCTGTGGTCAATGATAGAGCCTTTCCTTGGACTCTGGGTTCTCCAAGGTGAGTCTGAGGACTCAGGCCCAGAAGAAGAGCCTGATACACACTAGATGCTCAATGCTTGTCAATAAAAGAATCAACAAAGCAAAGAACTAGAAGGGATTTAAGAGATCATCAGTCCTGGAATAAAAAAACTCAAATGCCCACAGGGGCCTTTCACATGAAAGTCTCTAATTTGAGTTAATTTTTAAAAAGAAAAGAAAAAACCAAGAACCACACCCCCCGCCCACAGCATGTGCAAGGAAACAAACCCTAGCGGTGACATGAGGCTGCTTGTCTAACTCCTTCATTTTATCTACAGAATAAAACTGAGTTTCAGTGTCATTAAACGACACTCAGAAGATCTTACAATACACAACTGAGAGCTGAGGCCGTGGTGATGATTAGCTGCTGTTTATTAAGTCCTTACTGTATGCTTTGCTTCACAATTGTATCAGTAAACACTCACAGCTCCCATGAATAAATATTATGATTTCCCTATTTGTCTTTTAACTGAGGAGGAACCAAGGGTTCCGAGACTTTAAAGGACTCAGAGTCACACAGCTGTTTATTGGAAGAGATGAGATTCTAAACTGTCTACCTAGAGCCAAGTCCTTTTATACTCTCCCTTGAAGAGTTAAACCTTTCCTGTTTTTGTACAAGAAGAAACTGAGACCTAGTGGAATGGGAGGGAGGGAGAGTATCATTCATTCAATTCAATTTATTCAATACAGGCAACAGAGATTAAATATCTCCTATGAGACACCCAGTCTTAAAATTTGTTTCCCTTCCCCTCAAATCTAGATTTACTCTTGCTAGAGGCGAAGGTTCCCTACGCCCCACAGGAAACACTCCAACTCTCCTCCGCCCCCCAAGTAGGTGCACACAGTGGGCGCTTAATGAGCGCCCTGTAGGCGGTCGCGGAGACAGCGGAGAGGCTGCAGGTGGAGGGTCGGGATTCTCCCCCAGCCCTTTCCGCTCAGCCCGTCGGGTCTGCCCAGCCCCCAACCCCAGCCCCAGAGCGCTCGGAGCTCTCCCTCCGCAATTACGGTAATTAGCTCCGAGCGGCTCTCCGGGAGAGAGGAAGCGGGAGGCGGACTTTGGCCCAGGCTGACCTGCTTCGCGGCGGGGCCTCCGGTTGGTCTGCGCCGGGCACGTGACGCGCGCCGCGGACTTGTTGCTGGGCATCCCAGCGTTGCCAAGGCAACGCTGCGCGCGTCCTCTGTGCCAAGTGCTGGGGAGAAGTGGTTGCGCTGAGGGTCTCAGACTCCGCTGGAGGCAAAAGTGGCCTCCCTCCCCCAACTGCTCCCAGGCCCAGGCGCTCTGACCACGCCACCCCCTGACATGACTTCCACGTGGTGGACACAGGGGTGTCACGGTCATAAACAGCGCCAATGTGCGCAGAGGGACATCCGAAGGACAGACAGACAGATACAACACAAGCACAAAAATCCCGAAGGAACAAACAGTTGATGAAAGCGCGCCAGGTTCAGAAGGCGCCAGACAGGACAGAGAAGAGACAATCCTGCCTCACACCCGCCCCACCCCCATCACCACAGTCCCTGTACCAGACCACTCTTCATGCAGGGCCTGAGCAAAGCATTTTGTCTGCATTTCGGCCTCATTACATTCCAATGAAGCAGGCGTTGTTACGATTCCCATTTCACAGATGAGAAAATGGAAGGTCCCAGCGGGGCAAGCACCCAGCTAGGAAGCCAGGCCTCCCCATCCAGGATTGTCTGCTAAAGCTCCCATACTCGTTCACTATAAAACTTCCTCTAGGCTCAGGGCCATGACACAGTGGTTACGGCACCAGCCACATACAACGAAGGTGGTGGGTTTGAGCCTGGCCCAGGCCTGCTAACTAACAATGACAACTGCAATAAAAAATAGCCATGCGCTGGCTCGGCACCCATAGCACAGTGGTTATGGCGCCGACCACATGTACCAAGGCTGTACATGTGCATGCACATGTACCAGTCAGGGCCAGCTAAACAACAATGACAACTGTAACAAAAAAAAAAAATAGCTGGGCATTGTGGTGGGTGCCTGTAGTCCCAGCTGCTTGCAAGGCTGAAGCAATAGAATTGCTTGAGCCCAAGAGTTTGAGGGTTTGAGGTTGCTGTGAGCTGTGATGCCACAGTACACTACTGAGGGTGACATAGTGAGACTCTGTCTCAAAAAAAAAAAGACTTCCTCTAATAATAATATGATTATTAATAATAGTGTTTTGGTTATCTATTGCTGCATAACAAATTATCCCAAAATGTAACTTAAAATGATAATAGACTGGATATGGTGGCTCATGCCTGTAATCCTAGCATTCTGGGAGTCTAAGGTGAGAGAATCGCTTGAGCTTAGGAGTTCAAGATCAGCCTGAGCAAGAGCAAGATCTCTCTGTCTTTAAAAAAAATAGAAAAATTAGCTGAGGGCTGGGCACAGTGCCTCATGCCTGTAATCCCAGAAATCTGGGAGGCTGAGGTGGGTAGATCACCTGAGCTGAAGAGTTCCAGACCAGCCTGAGCCAGAGTGAGACCCTGTCTCTAAAAATAGCTGGGCATTGTGGCCAGCACCTGTAGTCCTAGCTACTTGGGAGGCTGAGGCAAGAGAATTACTTGAGCCCAAGAGTCTGAGATTGCTGTGAACTATGACACTATGGCACTCCACCAAGAGCGACAAAGTGAGACTCTGTCTCATAGAAAAAAAAAGAAAGAAAGAAAAAAGAAAAAGAAAAATGAGCTGAGTGTCATGGCAAGCACCTGTTGTCCCAACTACTTGGGAGGTTGAGACAGGAGGATCACTTGAGCCCAGGAATTCAAGACTATAGTGAACTATAATGAAGCCTCTGCATTTTGGCCTGGGTGACAGAGCAAGACTCTGTCTCAAATAATAATAATAATATATATTTTATTATCTCACAGTTTCTATGGTTCCGAAATCCCAGTGTGGCTTAACTGCCTCAGAGCCTTCCACAGGCTGTAATAAGGTGTCAGCCAAGGCTCAAGTCTCTTCTGAAGATATGAGGGGGAAGGATTCACTTTCAAAAACTCACATGATTGTTGGAAGGGCTCAGTTCCTCAAGGCTGCTGGCTGCTGGCTGCCCTTGCTTCTTTGTCATGTGGGTGTCTTCTGCATGGTAGATTGCTTCATTAAAATACGCAAACCAAGGACACACCAGAGTCTGCTAGCAAGAGGGAAGTCACAGTGTTTTATAACCTAATCATGGAAATGACATCCTACTACTCCATGCATCTGTGCATGTGTGTTTATTGTGGTAAAATATACAGTCATGTACCACATAGTGATATTTTGGTCAACAGGCTACATATATGACAGTGGTCTCCTATGATTTTTTTTTTTTTTTTTTTTAGAAACAAGAGTCTCACTTTATCACCCTAAGTGGAGTGCTGTGGCATCACAGCTCACAGCAATCTCCAACTCCTGGGCTTAGGCAATTCTCCTGCCTCAGCCACCCGAGTAGTTGAGACTACAGGTCCCCACCACAGCACCAGGAGGTTTGCACCAGAGGAGGAATAGGCTGTACCATAGAACCCAGGTGTATAGCAGGCTCCACCACTGGGTTTGCATAAGTGCACTTCATTATGTTGGCCAAAGACAAAATCACCAAACAACATATCTTTCAGAACCTATCCCCTTCGTTATGTGACACATGACTATATCACACAATATTTACCATTTTAACCATTTTTAAGTGTACAGTTCAGTGGCATTAAGTATATTCACATTGTTGTACAACCATCTTCATTACCTGTCTCCAAAAACTTTCCATCATCCCAAACAGGAACTCCTTCCCATTCAACAAAAACTGTCCAATCCCTGATACTGAGCTTGTGACTAAAAAAATAGAAGAAAAAAACACCCCCCTCCCTTCCCCCAGCCTCTGGTAACCTCTAATCTACTTTCTGTCTCTGTAAATTTGCCTATTTTAGGGGCCTCATACAAGTGGAATCACACAATATTTGTCCTTCCGGTACTGGCTTCTTGGTATAATGTCCTCGACGTTCATCCATGTATTGTGAATCAGAATTTCCTCCTCCCTTTTAAAGCTGAATACTATTCCTTTGGATACACCACATTTGGTTATCCATTAATCAGGTGATGGGCAGTTGGGTTATATCCATCTTTTGGCTATTGTGAATCATGCTGCTATGTACATTTGTGTACTGTTTGAGCATCCTATCACTTTTGTTATATTTTATTTGTTATTAGTACAAGTAGGTCACTTCTAATACAGAGGAGAGTGACTCAGGAGACAAGAGCTACTTGAGTTTGGAGGGAAGGGTCAAGGAAAGATTTTTATGAAAAAAGAAGTGATATTTCAGCTGAGACATGAGAGGATAAGAATCAGCTAGCCATCTAATAACTTGCTAGAAATGTAATCTGGGCATAGGCAAAGGCTAGAAGGTAGTTACAAGAGTGTATATTTGGGGCCAAATAATGGCAAAGTGTGGTGGGAAGGAGTGAGCTGCCAGATGTTGGCAGGAGGCTCCTTGCTGTCCAGATGTGTGATTGTCCTCTAATTGTTCTGGAAACCAATACAGGTACAGAGGAGGAGAGAGTTAGGTGCATTTTTTAAATTGTGGTAAAAACATATACTACAAAATCTACCATCTTAATTATTACTAAGTGTACGATTCAGTAGTATTAAGTATATCAACGTTGTTGCACAAAAGATCTCCAGAAGTTTTCATCTTGCAAATCTGAAACTTCCCTCCTCCAGCCCTTAGTAACCACTCTCCTACTTTCTGTCTCTGTAAATCTGAGGGGACCTCTTATAGTGAAATGATACAGCATTCGTCTTTGTGACTGGTTCGTTTCAAGGTTCACCCAGATGACAAGATTTCCTTTCTTTTTGAAGGCTGAATAATATTCCATGATATGTATGCACTACCTTTTGTCTATCCATTCACCTTCAAAGGACATTTAGATCATTTCCACCTCAATTTCTACAATGTTGCCCTTTCAAGATTGTTATGTAAATGGACTCATACAACATGCAACCTTTCGAGGTTGGCTTTTGTCACTCAACTTAATTCTTTGGAGATTCCTTCAGGTTGTGGCATGTATCAGTATTCCCTTCCTGTTTGATTCCATATATTAGTTTTTAACTTTTTATTTTGAAAAGAATATTGAAAGTTGCAAGAATAGTACCATGACCTCTACGGTACCTTTTCCCTCACTTCACCAGTTGTTAACATTTTAATATGTGCACTTGGCTATTGTTAATAAGTCCATGAAGGACTCTCAGCATCCCTGTGAACAAGGCTGTTCTTCTACATAGTAATCAAAATACAACAAATTCATGAAATTTAATGTTGATTTGATGTTATTATCCAATGTATAATCCATATTCAAATTTCTCCACCTGTCTCCATTATGTTCTTTTGTGATCTGTGTCATGTCCAACATTTGAAGTGTTGTTTGGTAGATGGTCTTTTGGTTTGGATGTATCTGATTACATCTCATTCATTTCATTCATTCAACAGATATTTATTGAGCACCTACTAGATGCCAGGTATTGGCATCACAGCAGCAAACAGGACAAGCAAGGATCCCTGCCCTGTCATGGGGGTGGAATGCAGCGCTGCTCTGTGGTTTCCAGGATTTCCTGGCTGTACATCTCAGCTCTACAGTTCTCTCACTGTGTGACCTGGCATTGAAACTTTCCATCTCTGGGCCTCAGTTTCCTCATCTGGAAAATGTGGCTGATTAGAGTATTCAGCGCTTACAGGGATTATGAGAATTCAATGGATCAACACATGATGAAGTTGGTAAGGACTGAATGCACAATAAATAAAGTTAACTCTTTTTTTTTTTTTGAGACAGGAGCTTCAAGCTGTCCTCCTACGTAGAATGCCGTGGCATCACAGCTCACAGCAACCTCCAACTCTTGGGCTTAGGTGATTCTTTTGCCTCAGCCTCCCGAGTAGCTGGGACTACAGGCACCTGCCACAACGCCTGGTTATTTTTTTGTTGCAGCCGTCATTGTTGTTTGGCAGGACCGGGCTGGATTCAAACCCGCCACCTTGGGTGTACGTGGCTGGCCCCTTAGCCACTTGAGCCACAGGTGCCGAGACAATAAAGTTAACTCTTAGCCGTACTGTTATTCTGTGACTCTAGTTCAGAGTTCCTCAGCCTCAGCACTAATGACAGTTGGGACAGATGATTCTTGGCTGTGGGGGGCCATCCTGGGTACTATAGAATGTTAAGCAGCATCACTGGCCTCTATCCACTCAATGCCAGGAACATCCCAAGTTCTGACAATCAAAAATGCTTCCTGTATAGTTTGCACACCCACCCAAGAGGAAGGGAAGGGGGATAAATGTGTCAAGGAAACCCATCTACTCTTTTCTGAGAAAAAGTAAAGGCCTTTTATGAAGGACAAAACTTGCAAAATTGGGTGTGTGGGAGAACAAAAACTTTGTAGATTTTTTTTTTTTTGAGACAGAGTCTCAAACTGTTGCCCTGGGTGGAATGCCATGGCATCACAGCTCACAGCAGCCTCAAACTCGGGCTTATGTGATTTTCTTGCCTCAGTCTCCCAAATAGCTGGGACTACAGGCGTCCACCACAATACCTGGCTATTTTTTGTGGTCGAAGTTGTCATTGTTGTTTTAGCTGGCCTGGGCTGGGTTCCAACCTGCCAGCTTTGGTGTATGTGGCTGGCACCCTATCCACCGAGCTACGGGTGCCGCCAATTTTGTAGATCTTCAAAGAGTATCTCCAGAGCCTTCTTCCCAATGGTTTTAACTCTGCATTTTTACAGCATAGCATGTAAGTGGTGTCTTATTTGGGGTGGGAAAGAAGGGAGATGATCATTTTGGTTGAAATTTGGGACTGGTTGGGGAAATGGTGAAATAAGGGAATGAACAGGCAACTAATGATTTGCTTCTATGTCCATAATATTTTGTCTTTTCAAAAATGTCTTTGGCACCATAAATGAGAACTGTGAAAGACTTTTTAAAAGTTGTGAATGCCTGAAACCTATAAGCCAAATTGTTCCCTGCCAGAGCTTAATGCTGTCTCCTGCAAAGGAGTAAGCCAGGGTGTAAGTTACCAAAGCTGCCATTTTGGAGATGGAAACAGAGGAAAGAAAGTCTTTTATTAGAGAGTATATATCAGGATATCATTCTGACTAAGGAGGGCTAATTCCTGAAATTAAACAAAATAGCCCTTTCTTTTCCAGTTATGAAGTTATAGATACCAGCTAGTTCATCCAAGCCATTGGCTGAGGTGTTGGGGAAGAGAGGGGACAGGAGATGGGAGAGCAGGGAAGACAAGGGCTGTGGTCTTAGGGCAAACAACTCTTGGAGCCTCTCTGGAGTGGTTTTTGAACTTTGAACTCTAAAACTCATTGGTGGCACAGTTCAGTCACTGACAGCACAAGGTTCATCAAACTAGTTCAAGAGTTGAATAATTTTAAAACTCCTGATCGCAGTAGAAGACTAAACTTCCATATTGGGCAGTGGCTCACTATAAAACACAACAAACACCCAGCACTCTGGGAGGCTGAAGTGGGTGAACTGCTTAAGCTCAGGAGTTTGAAACCAGCCTGAGCAAGAGTGAGACCACCAGCTACTTGGGAGGCTGAGGTAAGAGGTTCACTTGAGCCCAAGAGTTTGAGGTTGCTGTGAACTATGACCCCATGGCACTCTACTGAGGGAGACAGAGGAAGACGCTGTCTCAAAAAAAAAAAAAAAACCCACAATAAACAAAAACATTTTTTAAAAATTCTAAGAATTAGGGCAGCGCCTGTGGCTCAGTGAATAGGGCACCATCCCCATATGCCTAGGGTGGAAGGTTCGAATCCAGCCCCAGCCAAACTGCAGCAACAACAAAAAATAGCTGGGCGTGTGGCAGGCGCCTACAGTCCCAGCTACTAGGGAGGCTGAGGCAAGAAAATTGCCTAAGCCCAAGAGCTGGAGGTTGCTGTGAGCTGTGATGTAACAGCACTCTACCAAGGGTGACAAAGTGAGACTCTGTCTCAAAAAAAAAAAAAAATTCTAAGAATTAAATGATACCAAAAATGTTCTGTCTCAGATCCCAAGATCCATTCATTCTTGACATCATCTAGACTTGCAACTAGAGCTAAGTTGTTAAATCCTTTTAGGCATGTGTTAGATTTCTGTGAAAACTTTGTTTAAATGTAAGCTTCATACCACACAGTCAATTTTTGTCTTAGTAAAACTATAGACTTATTTTTTTTTTTTGAGACGGAGCCTCAAGCTATCCCCCTGGGTAGAGTGCCATGGCATCACAGCTCATAGCAACCTCCAACTCCTGGGTTCAAGCGAGTCTCCTGCCTCCACCTCCCAAGTAGCTGGGACCACAGGCGC
>CAUYQV010034319.1:15000-65970 GCA_963574575.1 Galagoides demidoff | reverse complement strand
AAAAAAGTATGCATTTTATTGTGTGTAAACTTTACCTACAAACATAAATAAGTGACAGGCATGCTGAAATGATTAGGTGTGAAGTGTACTGAAATGTGTAACTTGCTTTGAAAGGCACTCCCCAAAAAAGAATTAATTAATAGATGGATAGATAGATGGATAATAAATGGATGAATAGATGTAATAAAATAAATCAAGTAAAATACTGTTGGTAAAGTCTAGGTAATGATTAATAGGTTAATTACAATTTTTTCCCATTTTTCTATGTGTTTGAACATTGTCACAATCAAATTTGGGGGACAAAAGGATGAAGAGGGTCATCTTGGCAGAAGGAATAACAGGAACAGAAGCACAGAGGTTACAAGTTGCCAGAGACATTTAGTAAAATCATAAGGACTAGGTCGATGAGGTAGGTAGGAATATCAATGACGCAGGAATACTATTACTATTAATAACAATGTGCATTGGGTATCTACACCTAAGCCCCATGCTAAAGTCTGGATACAGGTGGACACAGGGAAGAACAGGACAGGCTCTGGTTCTGACATGGGGAAAAGAGGCAATTAAACAGGCAATGATCATCAAATGTGATAAGTGTTAGACTGAGGGCATCTGGGGTGCTTTATGCAGGGTTTACACCAGAGGATGTGATTTAGAGGATGAGAACTGATGGGGAATGGAGTTAAAGTGTGCTAAGTAGAGGGACCTCTGCTATACAAAGCCATAGAGGGGTAAGAGAAATAGTTTGGTGATTTCTCACAAAACAATGCAAATAGCACTTTCTATGTAAAGCGGTGAATGAGAGAAACAGAAAAAGAGACTCTGAGAGACATGTTCTAGATTTTTAGAGGGAGAATAGCAAGAAATGAGGCTGGAGGGATAGACATAGGTAGAAGGCAAATTATGGAGAGTCTTAAAGACCAAGCAAAGAAATTTAGGGCCAGACAGGATGACTCACACCTGTAATCCCAGCACTTTGGGAGTTCAAACAGAAGAACAGCTTGAGACAAGGACTTGAAGAACAGCCAGAGGAACATAGCGACCCTATGGTATTTTTTTGGTATTGAGCACACGTGTTTGTTTCCCCATTCTTGTTATGTTTCACTTAGAAGAATGATTTACAGTTCCATCCAGGTTGTCACAAAAGATACTTGATCACCAATATTTTGTTTAATGGCTGAGTAGTACTCTATGACATATATCTACCATGTTTTGTTAATCCAACCATGTATTGGTGGGCACTTGGGCCGTTTCTATATCTTTGCAACTGTGAATTGTGTTGCTATAAACATTCGAGTGCCGGTGTCCTTATTATAAAATGACCTTTTATCCTTTGGGTCTCTACCAAAAAAAAAAAAGTCAGCTGGGCATGCTGTTGGGTGCCTATAGTCCCAGCTAATTGAGAGGCTGAGGTAGGATGATCACTTGAGCTCAGGAGTTTGAGGTTACAGTGAACTATGACTGTGCCACTGTACCCCAGGTTGGATGACAGAGCAAGAGTCTGTCTTGGAAAGAAGGGAGGGAGGAAGGAAGGAAGGAAGGAAGGAAGGAAGGAAGGAAGGAAGGAAGGAAGGAAGGAAGGAAGGAAGGAAGGAAGGAAGGAAGTTAGTTAAAACTCATTACAAGAAGTTGGCAATAAGCTGAGTGGTTTTGAGCAAGCAGTGACTGGACAGTGATGTGATGGATTCATTATTCTGTTTTGGTTTAACAGTAGTTATCTCCTCTCTGTTCAACATAGTGCTGGTAGTCCTAGCCAGAGCAATCAAGCAAGAGAAGGAAATCAGGGTATCCAAATGAGGAAAAAAGAGGTCAAATTTTTGCTCTTTTCTGATGAAATGATCTTACATCCAGAAAACCCCAAAGATTCAACTAAAAGACTCTTAGAACTGAAAAATAAATTCAGTAAAGTCTCAGGCTACAAAACAAATGTACACAAATCAGTAGCTTTCATATATGCCAACAACAGTCAAGGTGAAAATCAAACAAAAGATGGTATACCTTTCTTGGTAGCAACAAAGAAAATAAAATACCTAGTAATGTACTTAACAAAGGAGGTAAAAGACTTCTATAGAGAGAATTATGAAACAGTGAGGAAAGAAATTGCAGAGGGTGTAAACAGATGGAAAAATATACCATGCTCCTAGATCAGCAGAATCAACATTGTTAAAATGTTTTAACTACCCAAAATGATTTACAGATTTGATGCAATTCACATTAAAATATAAATGCCATTTTTTTCAGATCTAGAAAAAATAACTCTATGCTTCATATAGAATCAGAAAAGACCCTGAATGTCCAAGGTAACCTTACAAATAACAACAAAGCAGGAGGCATCACTTTACCAGACTTCAAGCTATACTATAAGGCTATAGCAAATAATACAGCATAGTACTGGCACAAAAACAGAAATATTGACCTATAAATCAGGACAGAGAACCTAGAGATGAAATAATCCTCATATTCCCATCTGATTTTTGACCAAAAAAAAAGACATACATCAGGGAAAAGAATCTCTGTTCAGTAGAGTGTGCTGGGAAAACTAGATGACCAAATGTAAAAGACTGAAGCAGAATCTGCACCTCTCACCACTCACAAAAATTTACTCACAATGGATGAAAGACTTAAACTTAAGACTAGAAATTAAGAATCCTAGTAGAAAATGTTGGAAAAACTTTTATAGATATCAGCATAGGCAAATAATTCATTAAGAAGACCCCAAAAGCAATCACAGCAACCACAAAAATAAATGGTACCAGATCTAATTAAAAAGTTTCTGCACAGCCAAGGACACAATCAAAAGAGAAAATAGATAACCCATAGAATGGGAGAAAGTATTCACAGGCTATACATTTGATAAAGGACTAATAACCAGAATTTACAAAGAACTCAAGCAAATCAGCAACAAGTAACAATGAAACAACCCCATTAAAAAGTGGGCAAAAGACATGAACGGAAACTTTTCAAATGAATGTATACTTCTGGCAACAAAACTCATGAAAAACGTTAATATCTCTAATCATTACTGAAATGCAAATCAAAACCACAATAAGATATCATCTAAAAGAATGGCTTATATTAAAAAGTCCTAAGACAACAGATGCTGGTATGGATGTGAAGAGAAAGGAACTCTCAATACACTGGTGATGGGACTGCTCACTAGTGCAACAGCTATGGAAAAATATTATGGGGATACCTCAAAGAACTTAAAGTAGACCTACCATCTGATCCAGCTATCCCTTTGCTGGATATGTACCCAAAGGGGAAAAGGTCACTTTATAAGAAGAACACCTGCGCCTGAATGTGTATAGCAACACAATTCATAGTTGCAAAGATACAGAAAGAATCTAAGTGCCCACCAATACGTGATTGGATTTTAAAAAGGTGGTATATGCACAACACAGAGTACTACTCAGCCATTAAACCAAATATTGATGATCTAGTATCTTTTGTGACAACCTGAATGGAACTGTAAATCATTCTTCTAAGTGAAACGTTATAAGAATGGAGAAACAAACACATGTGCTCAATACCAAATTGGAACTAATCAATCAATACTTAAGTGCACATATGTTAGTAAATCTCAATGAAAATCAAGCTGGGGGGAGGAGAGAAGAGGTGGTGGGTGAATTCACACCTATTGGGTACAGTGCATACTTTTCAGGGTGAGGGCACAGTTACAACTTTGACTCGATCCATACAGAAACAAAATATGTAAACAAAATGTGTATCCCTAGTATTCTGAAATTTAAAACAAAAATTTGCAAAGTAGGATGCACTCAAGTGATAAGTAGAAGGTGAAACTGGTGATGGATTAGATTTAGAATAGAGGAAAGAAATAACATCTATAATAAAAGGACAAGAAATTGTGAAGTGAAAACAATCACTCTTTCAACTCAACAACAAAAAGACCAACAACCTAATTTTTAAAAGGTCAAAGGACTTGAACAGACTTTCCTCCAGAGAAGATATACAGATGGTCAACAGCACATGAAAAAGTATTCCATATCATTACTCATTAGGGAAACGCAAATTGTATTATTCTCCATGACATGATGAAATACTACAGAATGGGTGGCTTCAACAATAAAAATTTATTTTCTCACAGTTCTGGAAAGTGGAAGTCTGCAATCAGGGTGCCAGAATGATTGGGTTCTGGTGAGGGCTCTCCTTCTGGCTTGCAGATGGCTGACTCTGCTGTGTCTTCACATGGCTTTTCCTCTTTGCACACACAGAAAGTGAAAAACTGAGCTGTCTAGTATACCTGCTCATAAGGACATTAATCCTATAGGATCAGGGCCCCAAACTTACGGCCTCACTTAAACTTAATTACTTCCTTAGAATATTTAATCCATAACACAAATCAAAACCACAATGAGATACCAATTCACATTTCCTAAAATAGCTGTAATTTTTGTTTAAAACATGGAAAATAACAAGTGTTGACAAAGATGTGGAGAAAATGGAACCTTCAAGCATTGCTTGATAGGATTGTAAAATGGTGCAACCTCTGTGGAAAGCAGTTTGTTGGGTCCTCAAAAAGCTAAACAGAATTAGTATATGACCTAGTAATTCCATCACTAAGTACATACCATAGGTAATTAAAAGCATAGACTGGAACAGATACACCAGATACACCATTGTTCATTGTGGTATTATGCACAATAACCAAAAGGTGGACATCAACTCACGAGCAGATAAGCAAAATGTAATATGTGTATACAAGGGAATATCATCAGCCATAAAAAGGAATGGAGTTCTGATACATGCTACAATATGGATGAACCTTGAAAACATTATGCTAAGCAAAATAAACCAGATGCAAAAGAATATTGTATGACTTCACTTATATGAAATATCTAGAATGGGAACATTTGTAGAATGTGATGTATTAGTTTCTTAGGTCTGTCTTAACAATATAGCCCAAACTGGGTGGTTCAGAATGACAGAAGTTTATTCTCTCACAGTTCTGGCAGTCAGAAGTACAACATCAAGGTGTCAGAGTGTTTGGTTTCTTCTGGAAACTCAGAGAGAGTCTGTTCCATGCCCTTCTCCTACCTTCTGGGGGCAGCAACCTTTGGGTTTCCTTTGCTTGAAGATGTGACACTCCAATCTCTGCCTCCATCATCACATGTTCTTCCTGTGTGTGTGTTGTCTATGTGTCCAAATTTCCCTCTTCCTTTAAGGACATCAGTTATTGGATTAGGGCCCACACTAATCCAGCATGACCTCTTCACCTGAGTATGTCTGCCAAGACCCCATCTCCAAAAAAGGCCACATTCATGGGCACCAGGGATTAGGATGTGAATTTATCCTTTACAAAGACACAATTCAACCCACAACAAATATAATCTCATTAAAGCATGAGTAACCTTGTAGAATTCACGTAGCAGACATCTTTGAGACTGCTGGCCCAGCATGTAATCCTACCCCGTAGACCACTTGGCTCCGTCATGTCTTTTACAACAGACATTTGATCCAAATGTGAGCACCTGACTCACAGTGAGCCAATGCATATCTTCCCTGAAATGTTTGGATTTTGGAACAGAAAAAGAAGCTGGGCTATATCAGTAGCCAAGAGTTCTGAGGTGTAGTCGTATTTCCCACTCTGATAAAATTTCTTCTGCAGAGATAGACTAAAGTTGACAGTTAGGGACAAGGTGGAGGAGGCAGAGAGAACCTCATAGCTTCCTAGCCCCTGTTTCAGTGGGAATATAAGCCCAGCTGCTTCACTACATTTTGTCCAACCTTTCCAGTGATCCTACAATTCAATAAATCTATCTTCTGGCTAAATCTAGCCCAGGTTAAGTTCTTGCTACCAAAAGAATAATTCTAATAAAGACTAAGTAACTGGGGCTCAGAGAAATTCATTCTGTTAATGTGAATTCTAAAGCCTCAAAGGGATGACCACTAAACTCAGTGCCAGTCTGGAAGAAGCAGGCAAGGGCAGGGCCCCACCCAGAGTGCCTCACTTGCAGGAAGCCCCACCTCCCTCCTCCCCAGTTGGCAGGAAATGGCACAGAGACAGGAATCTCACCGTCATCAGTGTGAATTTCACACAACTGTAAGTTAAAATCTTGACTCTGCCACTTATTGGCCGTACGGCCTTTGCCAAGCAGTTTCTCCTCTCTGAATTTTAGATTTTTCACCTATAGCATGAGAAAGTAATAACATTACTATAAACTAAAATGAAATCTTAAGTCTCCCCCCTCAGTGACTGACTAGACCAGCGGTTCTCAACCTGTGGGTTGTGACCCATGGGAACTGTATTAAAGGAGCATAGCATTAGGAAGGTTGAGAACCACTGGATTAGACTCTCTCTATGCCAAGAGTATCCCTAAAACTGAGTTGCTAGCCATGAGAAAGGAGATCGGACAAGCCGCATCATGCTCCCTTCCCTTATTAGAGATGTCCTCTGTGACTTATTAACAGGCCTAAGGCGATAGATACAAGACCTACTGCAGGTCCTCAATATACAAAACAAACCACTGAGTCTATCTGATACTTTGTCTCTAATTAGTAGACCCTTTATCTTGAGCATTTCTTTTCCTTGACTTCTGGCTTTAGACATAATCTAACTCTTGCAGCCAACTGTCAGCTAAAGAATCTTTAAAGCCACCTATAAACTGTAAGCTTGGGCTTCCAGATGTCCCTCCTTTGGGGGCCAAACCAATGTATGTTTTCCATGTATTGATTTATGACATCATCTATAATCCCTGTCTCCCTACAATGTGTAAAACCAACCTATAGCCCCACAGCCTCAAATCCCTGTACCTAAGGCTTCTTGGGAGTGGCTCTGGGTCACAGTCCTCAAATTTAGCTCAGAATAAACCTCCTTAAATTATTTTACACAGGATGGTTTATTTTCTGTCAATTCACATCTCTAAGAAGGGGAGAGGGCATGATGAGGCTTGTCTCATCTCCTTTCTCACAGCAAGCAAGTCAGTTTTAGGGATACTCTTGGCCAAGAGAGAGTTCAGTCAGTCAGTCACTGAGGGAGGAGCCTTAAGATTCTGAACTCAGGGTACCTACCTCGCTCCACAATGCTATCGATGTTATTAGCATTTGTAGTAGAATTAGCCAATTAGTGTTGTAGTTAAAACAGCAGTTAACTTTGTAGCAGATTTTTAGGGAATTTTTTGAAAGATGAACCTATGAAGATCTTTATAAATACTCCTAGAAAAACATCTTTTTTAAAACCCCACCCGTGTCACATATATACATTGATAGTTGTAAGATTAAGAGAAAATTTCTTAAAACAAATATTTCTCAATATGAAATGAGTGTTCATCTTCCAGATGTCCCTTTGACAATTTACAGCAGTGATTCACGACTGGATTTGGGGAAGAGGGGATAGTCAGAGCCTTTCTAAATCAAACACAGCCCTCACTCCACCATATCCTGACTTCCCTGGCCCCATCCTACCCCTGGTCTGTTGAGGCTGACAATACCACCAAGCATTTTTGGAATTCCTTTCTGGGTAACCTCAGGCTTTGGCTGGCCACACAAGGGAACAGTCCTGTTACCTTGCCTTTGCTCCGGCATACCTTTCTCCACCTGGATCACACATTTTATTCACCAGATTTTGTTCCAAACAGGCTTTGACTCTTTCCAATCAAGTTCCTACCCCTTGAGAATCTGTAAAAAGGTATTTTGCCATCCCTGAGTATACTTGCTAAGAAAAGCAGACATTTCTCTTTAAAGTAAAATTCATATGTGATTTCCTCTTTAACTTTACAGTAGGCACAGAGTCCCACAGTCTGCCCGAGGAATGAAAAGTAACTGAGAACAGACAGGAAGTCTAGGCTTCATCCCTGTGTTCTCTGGATAACAACCGTATGCTCCTGCAGAGATGGTTTAAGTTTTATTAATTAACAGCCATCCTCCTTTTTCCTCCTACATTCAGGGTGGCGGGTTTCTAAGAGCTTTCGAGAGATTTATTTTTATCCTTTCAATGCATAAAAGACATTAATGAAACCATTTGAGACTTCAGGGAAGGGCTCCACCCACAAAAGCCAAGGAGAGGCCAGCGTGAGTGACCGTTGATTATTAAATGTCCTCTTAGCAAAGGAGCATCGCCAGACTGGCCTGATGGACAAGTCGGAGAGTGCTGTCTAGGCATTATGCATACAGAGGTACCCCAGCTTTCTTACACAGAACAATTAATGAAATCACTTTGTGAAAATGTAGACCTCCCCTCCCCCACTGGACTACCAGCTGGTCCAGTCCTTGAACATATAGCATGGTGTTATGATGGCTCCAACAATTTGGGTCAGCACAATGTTTAAACTCTTAAGTGGAACCACTAATCTCCATTAATCTGACTGTAAAGATGAGACATAATGCTTAATACAAAAGCATAAGAGTTGGTAATGCTCGTTCCTCTGACAGGCTGCCTTAATACATACCAACTCCTGTCCAAAGGGCAAGGTCTTGGGATTGCATGGGACCATTCAAAATCTATTCCTGAGCCTTCCTGGAAATCTCTTCATGCAAAGGGACAAGGACCTGAAGGGAGCATCCTCCATGAAGCCCATAAGGCCACTCTAAGCCTCCACTCACTATCAGCCCCTCTTTCAACTCAGCAGCAAAACCAGGAATAGATCCTTACTTTGGGGGTTGGCAGAGCTTTGATCTTGTCACTGGCCATAGGCTGAGTGGATCCACAGATGTGGGAGATACTTCACACCTATATGACACTTATCTAAAAGGGAGAGTACCTGCCTGGCCCATGAAAGTAACATCATGGCACTTTCTTCCTGGTTGGGAACACTTGAGGACTTTGGTAAGTCACTAAGGGGCTTCTTACCTAAGTGAACTCCACTATAGAATAAGTGCCCATCCCTATTCAACCCTACTTTTCCCTCTGTTGGGCCAGTGTTGCTCAAACGATGGTCTCTGAAACCACCTGCAGGAGAAAAGATCAGTGAAGATGTGATTAAAATTCCACATTCCTGGGTCTGCTGAACAACTGATTCAGAATCTCTCAGGAGGACACTCAGGAAAATCCCATTTTCATAAGCCCCACCAGTGAGGATTAAGTACAAAGTATTAGAATAACAAGCTAAATTTTGTAAGCTATTGTAGGAATCCAGGTGGAAAGTAGTCATATGAGGTCGGATGATTTAAGTTTACAAACTCACCCTTGAAAAAGTGCTACATATCTCATTGCTAAATACCACTATAGTCACCTGTGAAGTCCTCCCCTCGGGGAGCTGTGCACATAGGCTACCCTTCAAAGCACTTTTTTTTTTTTTGGACTAGTATAAGGGATACAATGTAAACCCAAAGTTGTATTCTGTGAAGTCAATGCTATATTGTCCAACATATGCTGTCAGTTTGAAAACCCAACAAGACATATAGAACTCACCCCTGTGCTTCATACAACTGATGATCCGCCTTCCACTGAGGAAATAGTTCAACCCTACTGTGGTTTAAACTTTCATCTGTGCATTGCATTTGCAACAATTATTGGTAAAAACTGTCAAAATACATTCATTCTCATTTTGAAGAGGAAACTACTTCTGAAACTGGTTGCTTTACCAACAACACCTACCAGCTATATATCCAGATGAAAGAGACAAGTGGAGTTTTGTTTAAAAAAAATCAATAGATTGGCTCTTATGGAAGTCATTAATGCAAACTCTTTAGCAAGGGAGGCTGATTTTTCATTCTTGGTCTGCATTCCATAAAAATAAAAAGTTGCACTGCGTCTCTGAACAAATCCATGACTAAGAATCATATCCATCTTGTCTGTGAAGCATCCCCTGTTCCACTAATTAAAAAAGAAAGCTGTTTTGTCTTTGAGGGGAAGCTAACCTGGCTGTGCAGAGGACGGCCCATCCAGACTGGACCTGGACGTAATGGGAGCCACCAGAGATTCTTGAGCAATGATAGGAGATGACGAAAGTGATATTTGCAAAAACCTGAGACTTGTACTGCATTTGATCTTCTGACACAGCCCTAGAGTCAAATTGCTAACTAGAGAAAGAGTGCCTTGGATACAGGGACACTTGTTATCCATCTTTGTGACAACCCTCCCCACCGCAGCCCCTGATTCAGTAGCTTTGTGCACAGGAAGGGTTTGACAGAAGCCTGCGGAATGTGGTCTGTGAGGGCTGGGGGCTGAGAAGGGTTTGATAGAAGGCAGTAACTTCTCTGCCTTGATCTCTCATTATAAAACCCAGTAGGGTCTTTTCCAACTCTGTGAAAAGAACTCTTATAGATTTCTGACTTTATGCATGGGAGGTGGCCTTGGTTTCACTTGTAAATGGAACCTGTCATCTAAAAATCCCAGCTGGCACTTGTGTGTACTTGAGAATTTCTGAGTTGGTCTCAAATAATGAGGCCGGGGTTTCTCACCACACCAAAACTGTGGATGTTTTCTGGGATTCTGTGTGCTTAACCCGGAGAGCTCTATCAGCACAGTCTTACCATCCTTGAGACTGAGCAGGTTTGGGGGGCCTGCAGTACTTTTGCAGGCATCAGCGGGGTGTTCTCTGGCTCTCACTGGAAAAGCTGCATCACACTGATGTGGGGATACTGTAGAAAGACCCAGAGGACCAGGACTCTAAGGTCCAGTCCTAACTCTAGACCCCACCCAGGTCCAGTCCCAACTCTGTATCTGACCATGGACAAGTAACTTCACCTCTCTGCACCTCCTCAGTCTTCATCCGAAAGGAGTAGGGATTGGCCTAAACAATCTCCAAGATCCATTCCAGAGAAGTGATAGTGCAGATTATTTCCTAGTCTAAAGCAGTCTTTCCATTCGCTTTTCAATAGGGACTCCACAATAAATGTTACAGAGAGAAGTTAGAGAAAGATGTCTCAGCAGGAATTAAAATCCATACTCAGAAGGTAAATGGGCGGGGGGAGGGGGGGAGGATGAGCAAGGCCTCTTACAGGAGCACCTATGCCTCAATCAGCCATCTTTGCTGGTATTTAACTCAAGTCTGAAAGTACACATACCGAGGAGGCAACCAATCACAGCTCTCCAGGCCATTGGGCTTCCCTCAAAGGCCTTCCCAAGCTGGTTAAGAATTTTCCAAGTAGAGAATTCTTGGGAGATTTGCTGCTTAAGTTTTTGGAAAGTTTCCCGTGAGGAATCTGTGCTCTGGAGAAACGGACAGTCAGTTGGGGAATCCAGCTAACTACCTCTCAAAGGAAAGAATTTGACCCATCTGTGTCACCTGCCCAACCTCCATGCCCCCTGAATCCCTTTCCCACCTGGGCATTTCCCCCAGAACAAGAGTCCTCAAGGAGAGGGGTTTTTTTTGTTGTTGTTTTGTTAAAAAAAAAAAAAAAACAAACCAAACAGTCCTTTTCTCTAGGCCATTAATCACGGCTGTAAGAGCGTTTATTAATGCCTTGTCAATTGTTCAGAGTGAAGCAGCCTGTTAGCTGTCCTCCCTCCCTGTTAGCTGTGTGCAAACACTGGTGATTAAGCGCCAGATTTAACATTCTCATGAATATTTAAGAGCCTGTTTTTGAAAGTTTCCTGTCCTTTTACACTAATAGCCCCATTAAAACCTGTTTACAAGCCAGTCAAGAGAGTAACTGCATGCACTTAAAACATGAGAGCGCTCCCCCAAGAGGGGCACCCAGACCACGTGAGGATCAATACGCTGCTTAAAGTAAGACTGTCTGCCCGGCCCAGTGGAGCCCAGCCCCGTGAGAGCCACGGGAAGGAGCTGGAAAGGACCCAACTTGTTAATTAGGCCACTGTGGTGGGGAGCAAACCCTGGCTCGTGGGTTCCCTGCTGCCCTATGTGGGGTGACCCTAGCTCCAGAGACTTCATAGAAGTTGCCCAAATGATGTCAACAGCCTGGGGCCAGCATAGGAAACGGGGTGATTATCATGCCCCCTTACCTGCTGCTAATCTCCCTTTTCACACCAACTCCAGCCTGGACCTGACTTGCACGCTAGAGCCAATCAAATAGATCTTTTCACGGAGTTAGTAGGGGTTTAAGGAGAGGAAATGGAATGAGAATTCCCAAAAGCTTGAAGGCTCCCAAGAAAGGAAAGGTGAATTTGTAAGGGAGATAATATGAATGCGGTGGGGAGTCCTTCTATGTGGAAGAGGCTGGTTTCCATCAGCACCTGAAGCTATCTTTCCTGGGGAATAAGACAAGTATGGAAAACCGCTTCTTTGAAAGCAGGGAGACAATGGCCTAAAGGCTCCTTGTCAATTATACTCTAAGGAATGAATAGACTGGTGGAGTGACAGGTAAAAGAAAGGGAGAAGGCTTTGCTGGTTGTTGCCGCATCACGGCTGAAGGGCAGTGCCAGGTTACCAGGTGTGATCTACTCCCTTTCCCAGACCCAGCAAGCAGCAGCTCTCAGGGATGGGCAGGTGTGTGGCGGCACCTCTCTGACTCAGGTGGGGGAAATTCATAATCACTAGATCGACTTCCCTATCCATAGCCTGCATCTGTGCTCAGAGTCCAAGCATTCCCTTTAGAGCAAAAACACATGCCCCAAATTCCCATTTAATTCTTAACCATTGTTTGCAAAGTTCACTACAAGGGATCTATCATTTTCCAACAGAATTAATGGGTCCCTCAAAATGCAATCCAGGACTGTTCCACCTTTTAGAGGACACATTGCCCAGCCCAGGAATATAACAATGGCAATATCTTTGTAGCAATACTGCCTAGTCTGGAACATATTAAATAATCTGATACTATCATCTCTCTCCAGAAATTCTACAAGAACCAAAAGTTACACCAAAAGGCATATGAGGAGCCAAAATAAATAGTGACAATTGTACATTAAAATGTAAGTGTTTTACTCATTGGGCCTGTATTCCAATACTGATATTTTTAAAATGATCCCAATAAGCTTAGCTGTTTAGTCAATTAGAAAGAGGAGGGAGAAGCTAGAAACTGACCTACTGACAGTAATTAGTCTTAGCTCCTCGAAAATGTATGAGAATTAAAAAAAAAAAAAGTCAAAAAAGCAAGTCTTAGAGCCCCAACAACACAGTAGTCTGAGTCATTCAGTCCAGGGATGAAGAGTTTTCCGCACTTCAACTTGCCCCAAGTTGTCAATAAAAGGCAATAAGCTACTATATCTCATGTATAACAAAGTAGGAAGAGTCCAGTACAATGCTTTTAAAAGTCCATCTACAAAAGTAAAACTTTTTGTAGTTTGGGGACTTATCCTTTGTAAGAATATTCCACTATATTCATATTTTCAAGTTTCCACCAAAAAGTATACAAAAATGATCAGAATAAATGTACATACTAGGAAGACAGGTTGGCATTCTGAGAAGCTGACTTCATTACTTTGTAGCCAGTGGTGGGTGGGAGCTGACTCACACCAGCTCAGGAGGGCTAAGTGTTCAATTTTCAGGAATTTTGTGAGCAATCCTTAAACACAGCTCTTATTAGACATTAAATTAGGTAAGCTTACAATTGAACAAATTATGGTAAAACCAAAAATAATGAGTACTTTTAAAACTCATCACTTTCTAATCATTGTAACAGATATTACTGTGGCCTGTGCTCTTCTAATTGTTGATGTCTGTTTTATCGTTTTATCTGTCTGGTGGAAATGCCTCTTAATGGTGTACCACCTCTGTTAAAAAAAAAAAAAAAAAAGAAAGAGAAATGATGAGGCCCTCCATCTCCCCTTCCCTTAAACAAGAGTATATGAGGATTTTCCATTTGGAACTGAGGCAAAAAAACTTAAACACTGAAAGACAACAAGCTGGGGTTTCATGGAAAGAGTTTGGTTCCTAGATGACACTATTGAGCCCTCACACCAAATCTAAAAGCCCCCAGACTCCTGGTTCTGCAAGTTAATGAAATGTGTTTCTTACTGTAGCCACACACATCTTAGCTGATAGGCATTTAACCCGGCACGTCCTTGGAAGGAGAGCTCCATTTCCTATGCTTGTTCTGTGGGAAACATCGCCCTCTTCCCAGCTTGTGATTTTCCCAAACGTGTATCTGACAACTCTACAGAAAACTGCAGTTTAAAGCACGGGGAACTTTGTCCATATTTTGAGTGAATCAAGGACAGCTGGCACAGTTAAAATAGCCCAGGCTTCTGCCATGTCAGGAGTTCCAAAAAGGTGCCAGACACCTAATTTTACCTGTGAAGCCAAAGGTGTGAGAGACACCTGGTAAAGAATGGTCAAGGCCAAATGGGTGGGCTGGAGAGAAGACTCAAAGCCACGTGAGAGTTGCCATAAGACACCAGGACTAATCTCGAACAGGCTTGGACTTGCTCTGTGTTGTCCCACTGGTTGGGGACGAATGGGCAAAATTTAAAGGGGGGTTGATTTTAGCTTGATACCTCCAGATAGAGTTGCCCCACCACAGATCGTTGACACTGGGAGGCTATGAGCTTCTAGGCCCTAGTTGTGTCCAAATCAAAGTACTTCTTCATTGAATAGCAAATCTCTATACTCCCTTTTCAAGCCCCAAATTCTAAAATCATATAATCCTCTTGATAAAATGCAGATTATCTTCAGAGTCATAATTTAGTGAAGAGAGGTGAGGGCAGAGGTCCTTGATGGAAGTAACCACGCAGAGGGAAGAATCTGAGGTCATCAAAGATCCTCCTCCAGCTCTGCCTGGACACATAAATGTGGCAATTTCCTCCAAAACTTGATAATAAAATTGCTATATTGGGTGGCGCCTAGGGCTCAGTGAGTAGGGCACTGGCCCCATATACCGAAGGTGGCAGGTTCAAACCCGGCCCCTGCCAAACTGCAACAACAACAACAAAAAAAAATTGCTATATGATTCAGTAATTGCACTTCAAGGTATGTACTCAAAAGAATGTAAAGCAGGGTGTCAAGAAGATATTTGTACACCCATGTTCATAGCAGCATTAGTCACAATGGCCGAAGGAGGGAGACAGCCCATTCATTGGTGAATGAAAGGACAAACAAAAAGTGGTGAATACATACCGTGGAACATTATGCAGACTTAAAAAGGAAGGCAGTTCTGACACATGCTAAAACATGGATAAACCTTAAGGATGTTATGCTAAGTGAAATAAACCATTCACAAAAAGACTAATGCTGTATGGTTCCATGAGGAGCTGAGAGGAGTCACACTCACAGAGATGGAAAGTAGAATGATGGTTACCAGGGAGGGAAAAATGAAAAGTTATAGTTTAATAGGTATGAAGTTTCAGTTTTACCAGATGAAAAGAGTTCTGGAGATGGGTCACACAACACGAATGTACTTAACCCTACAGAAATGTATACTTAAAAAAGTTGAGATGATAATTTTTTTAAAGAAATATAATTGTTAGGTATTTTCTAGAGCTGAGATCCAGGAGATCTTTTCTCCACCATCCTGGGTGCAACGACCCTCCACTCCTACCCCCAAGAAAAGGCACGTCTGTTCTCAGTGGCACCAAAGAAGAGAAAGCAGGTGTGGCCGCTGCTCAGAATCTCTGCTTGGTAGCTGTGCCTGATTGGAACCATCGTGTCCTCCCACAAACAGCTGCTCTGATGCCTGCCGTAGTCATTTCCCCATTTAAACAAAGAACCCTAAAATGAGGCACCAAGTTAAATAAGACATGGTCTTGACATCATCCTTTCTGACCTCTCTGTCCTGAGACCCAGAGGGAAAAAATGATTTTGCCTAAGATCACACTCCACATTAGTGACCGCCCACATTAGAACCACGAGAGCTTCAAGAAGCGGCCCCTCCACTCACAGGTAGGATTGTGGAAGTATTACTTAGCATTGCTAAAGAACTTCATATTTGCAAAGTGCTTTATGCTCATCTATTATTCATGCACTAATGAGAATACTGAGATTGTGCCTTTTCTCCAAGGAGCCCAGAGCACTTTGTAAATGTTAACTCATTCACCCCCTACGTCCCAATGGGGCAGAAGAAATCCTCACCCCCTTGGCTCTGCACTTGGTAAAGAGTCAGCCCAGCAAAGGCGTAATGAACAGTAAGCTCAGAACCAGGGACTTCCAAGTTCCTATTCCCTACTGTCTCTTATCTACCAGGGTGTTCAACCTTTTTTTCTCTGCTGTACACTGGAATAATAAGAGTTGTTTTGGGCCACACATTAAACAAACACTAATGAAAGCCTATTAGCCAAAGATAGGTCTGCACATATTTTTCACGATATCCAACATTACAGATAAGCAAAAAAAAAAAAATCCTCACGAAATCAACATATGGTCTGTGGATCTCCAGGCTGCACACCCTACAGCATTCCTGGTCCCAAAATACAAACTCTAGAATCCAATAAGATACTTCTCTGAAAGTATGATCTCATTCTGAAGCTGAATGGCATATATGATGCCAGAAGAAAGGGGCTGAGCTCTAGGAAGGGGAAAAAGAAAGGGAGTAAAGTCAGAAGGAATATTTTTCTAGCCACACCATCACAGCCAACATTTACTGAGCACACACAATGCACCAGACTCACAATATCCGAGTCATCTGATTTAATCCTGTCTTATCCCTCCGATTGGACAGTCATTCTCTCTCTTTTTCATACGAGGAAACTGAGGCTCAGAGAAGTTTAGGAAGCTATCCCACAGCCACCTTCAGACAGTGCCAGCTCTGTGAGCAGAACCCAGATGTAACGCCTGGGCCTATGCCCTAAAGCCAAATGCGGAGCTGCTTCTCCCCAACATTAAGGGATAGTCATGGCAGAAGCCATCACTCCGTAATATTACAAAATCCCAATCTTGGAAAAAGTTACTCACTTACCTAAGTCAATAAGGAGACAGAAGGATGCAAGAACCCTCCCTCTAACATAACACTGGTTGAGTCATAACACAACCACACACTTACAAGACTGCCTCTCCTCCACCAGACCATAAGCTCAGTGTAAGCTTCTTTTCACATCCCTAGCGCCAACACAGTACCTGATACCTAGCAGGTGCCCAGTGCGTATTTCTGGGATAGAAGGGGCCAAGACTTTGAGACAGACCTTAATGCACGTCTGACCCAACAGCCAATAATCTTTTTATTCTACATTTAAAGCTATTGGCACAGATCATAAGTTTCATTTTGAAATTTCACTCTGCACCCCCTTATCTCCCCAAACAGGAACCAAACAATCAACAAGTGGCCCCTGAGTATCTGCAGCATTATAGCGCTGTGGGGTGTACTGAGGATGCCCAGAAGTTGATCTTTACCCTCCCAGAGTTTACATGCCAGCTACCGGCATGATTAAAATACAGAAAACAGGCACCTAATGAATGATACAAGATAAACTTACACACTAATCTGGGGTTTAGAGTGAGAGCTTGGGGAGTTTGAGTCTGGGGAAGCCTTCGTGGAGAAACTGCTTGATATCTGAGCAAGATCTAAAAGACAGACAAGTGTGACCAGGCACAAAAGAAGACATCCTGTTGAAAAGGAAGACATCCCCCCAGGAGAACACAGGGAGCAAAGGCAAAGTGGTAAGCAAAGACAGGAGGAGGACCAGCCTTCTAAAGTGGTGGGCGTGTTTCCCACAGCATTTCTTTGTCAGGCACAGAAATTCTCTCAACTCTTTGAAAACCAGTCATTGGCATTGGGTGTCCAATACTGGGCTGTTCAACGTTCATCCCCCTTCCAGGGAAATATTTCCTTACTCTTCTATTATTTCCTTACTCTTCTATTAACCAAGGAGCAGGTAAATCAGGGTACTCTCCTTTAATGGACACTGACTCAATGAGATTCATAACTTGAGTTGGAAAACAAGGAAGTCAATAAAGAAACAATTCACTCTAAACAATAGTAAAACTTCCTGGTACTGCAGTAATTAGAAGTTCAAATACTAATAAAAGAGTGTACTGTTAATTAGCAGCAGTTATAAAAGTCTAGGAACAAATATATTATGTATTAAATATAACAAGTAATTTATTTGCTACACACCAATTGAAAAATTAAAGAGTAAGAGGTTAGAAAGGGAAAGTGCTTGCCCCAACAGTCAGGCCAGAAACGGAAATGCTGTTTCTCTTGGTCTTTGTGGCCACGGTTCCTTTGTATAGTAATATTATTATCACACAGTCTTTACTGTTGAATTAGAAAGTTTTATTTCTCATTAATGGGTTCCATTTCCTTAAGAAGCCAGGAAATTTGGCATACTCTGATTAAGATATATTATAAACTACTTGCCGTGTTCTCATCCTAGAGACCAAACTCATACATAAATACACAAAGACACAAGCACACCCAGCTGGTAGCTGATTTTATGCACAGATGAAGTCAATAGCCACCTTTCTAGTGTAAACTGAAGACTTTGGAAACATCCCTCTCCAAGTCACCCAAATGTCTTTCACTAACCTAACAATACTCCAGGACTCCTTGATGAAAAGGTTCCTGGAGGAATGGAACATCCCTTACAAAATACTCTTACCAAAAAAAAAAAATAATAATAATAATTGAATTAAAATCTAATCACACTTCTAGCTTTAATGACCACTTTATAAGAATTTATAGCAGATGGAAATCACAAAGTAAACAATATGCTAGGGGTACAGATAGAAAAATCCAAACTGTGAAAACTTCTGTAGGACATATAACCCAGTTTTTTCGACAAACAAATTGCAAGTAGGAAAAAAAAAAGGATGCAATAGGAGCCAATTGGAAGTTAAAAGACATACGACAATCACTCTCTTTTTTATTTACCCAAAGGAGCTGAGAACTTACATCCACCCACAAACCTACACAGAGATGTTTATAGCAGCTTTATGCATAATCAGTAAAACTTGGAAGCAGCCAAGATGTCCTTGAGTAAGTAAGTGGATAAATAAACTGTGATACACTCAGAAAATGAAATATTGCTCAGTGCTTAAAAATAAATGGGCTATCAAGTCATGAAAAGAAATGGAGGGGCATCTGTAGCACAATGGTTACAGCGCGGCCACATACACTGAGGCTGGCAAGTTCAAACCTGACCCGAGCCAGCTAAACGACAATGACAACTATAACAAAAATTAGCCAGGCATTGTGGCAGGCTCCTGTAGTCCCAGCTACTTGGGAGGTTGAGGCAGGAGAATAGCTTAAGCCCAAGACTTTGAGGTTGCTGTAAGCTGTGACACCACAGCACTCTACTGAGGGTGACATAGTGAGACTCTTTCTCGGAAAAAAAAAGAAAAAGAAAAAAGAAATGGAGGAACTTAAATACACATTCCAAAGTAAAGAAGCCCAGGCAGCACCTATAGCTCAGCAGTTAGGGCATCGGCCACATACACTGATGCTGATGAGTTCTAACCTGGCCCAGGCCAGCCAAAAAGCAACAGTGACAACTGCAACAACAACAACAAAAATAGCCGGGTGTTGGAGCAAACGCTTGTAGTTCCAGGTATTTGGGAAGCTGAGGCAAAGGAATCACTTAAGCCCAGGGCGACAGCTTGAGACTCTATCTCAAAAAAAAAAAATAAAACCACCCACAAAGTAAAGAAGCCCATCTGAAAAGTCTACACACTGTATGACTTCAACTATATGACAGTCTGGAGAAGGCAAAACTATGGAGACAAACTAAGAGGGTCAGTGTCTGCCAGAGGGTGGGGAAAGGCTGTAATGAAGAGGTGGACACAGGATTTTTAGAGTAGTGAAACTATTCTGTGCTGTGTGAATTTATAATGCTGGATACATGTCCATTTGTCCAAATCCATAAAACGTGCAACTCCAAGAGTGAACCCTAATGTAAACCATGGTCTTTGGGTGATGATGATGTGCCAGTGTAGGCTCATCAATTGTAAACAGTCTGATGATGGATGACAATAATCAATGCAACACATGGACAATATATATGTATAACATATATTGTCGTGACCCATGGGGTCCTGTGGCCCTGGTCTCGGTTAGGGCAGGAAGGAACCAGGCAAGAAGCGGATTAGAAGTACAAGCTAGTAGAAGGCGGGCTAGCCCTTACTTTCCGGGTAGCCCCAAGCAACCTCCGCACCAGCCTTTCATTGAGCCAGAACAACACAGGTGAGGGGAGTAATTAACAATGACTAGTGCTGAGGGCACGGGCTCCTCCCACAAGGAACTCCTGTGGAGGAATGGCCTGAAGTCCACGCCTCAGCTGCAGATCATCTTGTTCGGATGTCACCTGGCTCTTGGCATCTCCTGCAATGTATATCTATATATATGAAAAACTTAAACAATGATGGACTGGATACTTGATATTAAAGAATTATTCAACGTTTAAGACATGACAAAAGTACCATGGTTTTGTTTTTTCCTAAAAAGTCCTTATTTTTTTTAGATACTTCCAGATATCATTATAGATGAAATGATACAATGTCTGTATTTTCTTCAAAAAGTGATGGTAGGAGACTGTGGGGATACTTCAAATGAGACTCTCCTTGGGTTGGCAAATCTTGAAGTTCTTGGGTTGGTAAATCTTGAAACTGAGCAGTAGGTCCAGGGGTCCATATGTATATATTTGGAATTTAACTTAATGGAAAGGTTTTTTCATCTTTAAAAAAAAAAAAAGTCATCTTCCACCATGCTCACCTTGGTTTGAAGTATCTTGTCAAACTTGCCCTGTCATCCCTTGAGGAAGAGATGAGGACAGACCATGTCCTCTTCTGACCAAACTCTGCAGTGGTTCCCATCTCACTCAGCATTGAGACCAAGGGCCCAGCAGTGACCAACTTCTAGAGGACACCAGGTCTGCTTCTGCTGAGGTCTTTGCAGTTGAGATTTCCTCAGCCTGGAACATCTTGTCCCAGGTACCCTCATGGCTTGAGCATTCTCCTACTTCCAGCCTGCTCAGAGGTCACCTTCTGAGTACAACTTTCTTCAGTAATCCTATTTAAAATTGCAAACCCACTGCATACTCAGGTTCCCCCACAACCCTGAGTCTCATTATCTCCTTTTCACCTTTATTTGTTTCATTGTACATATCACTGTTTACCCAACCATAGACTTGGGTCATAGACTTGACTTATTATTTATTGTCTCTTTTCTCTAACTAGAATGCAAACTCCAGGAGAGCATAATTTGTTTGCTTACTACTGGCAGAGAGTACTTGTTCGACAAATATGTGTTAAATTAATTATAGAAAACGTATTTGGTGGCAAGAGAACATTAAGCCAAACTCCAACAAAAGGACCTACTTGGGAGGAGAGCTTAGGTGGACTGCCCCATGGGACAATGAGGGAGAAGTCCCTGAGGCAAGAGAGGGGGCTCCCTAGCCAAGCTGGCTTGGGGTGCCAACCTCTTACTTCTCAAGATGATCTTCCCAACCCTCAGGCTCTGCTCCTAAGACTGCAGAGTTCCACCTCCTGCTCTCTTCTCTCCTGTCCTATTGTTTTTGTGTCTCATACTGCAGTGCTGAATTTTTCCTGGGTTGTTGTGTTATTCTTCTCTCCAAACAAGACTGAAAAGCATAGACTTCCCTTTGTTTCTTCTAGCTCCCCATGGACCTTGGCTCCACATAAGCCAGACTCACAACCCAGTTCGTCAAGATGGAGACTCAGGCTTGATACTCCAACCTCTCCAGCCAGGCCCCAAGTTCTCCTGATGCTCACCTCCAATTATTTCTCCCATTTTCTCTCCACCCCCACTGCCACTATCGTAACTTATGCCACTGTCAAGCTCACCTAACTAGTCTCCCTGCCTCCTAGCCGGCACTCTTCCAATCTATTCCACACAGAACAGCAAGACAGCCAAACAGAAAATTCAGATCATGTCACTTCTCTGCTTAAAATATCTGGATGACTTTTCATTGTTCTTCAAATAGGACTCAATCTGTTTACATGGCTTCCAAGGCCCCTGGTGATCTGGACTTTTCCTCTTGGGCCCCATCTGCTCACATTACTCTCTAAGCTTCAGCCAGACTGAACCTCTTTCAGTTCTTCCCAATGAGTCAGACACTCTCTCCTACAAGCCTTCCTGCTGGAAACCTTTCTCTTTGCCTCAAAGACTTTTCTGCTAACCTGTCCTATTCAACTTCTGCTCTCAGCTCACACATCATTTCTTCCTGGAAGCCTTCCTGGAAACCATTGGTCTGGGTCTGTACCCCTCCTGTGTGCTTCCTGAGCACTAGGCACTCCTCTTTTCACCATGAAGTATAATTATCAGCACGCATACACAGACTGTGAGCTCTGAAGAGACTGGACCTTGCAAATGCCTGGGGTCCAACTGGCGCTAAGTAAATATTTGTCAAATGAAAAAAAAAAATGGAAACACCATCTATGTGCCAGCCCAAGAAAATGCAACTCATAGAATTTGGGGCCGGGTGAGGGTAAGGAAATAGGGATGCCAATTCAGTTAAATTCTTGCCTAGAGAGAGGAGGAAATCAATGATTTCTCAAGTTGCAACCCTGAAACTAGGAATACTTTGCTAAACCTGGGAGTTAAAGGACTCTCAGGATGATGTGCTATAGTGGCTGGGGAAATACCAGCTTGGGGGCCAAGGCCACTGGCTTCCAGTCCCTCTACTGCAACTGTTTAGCTGCATGACCTCAGCTTCCATTTCCTCTTCTGGGAAGGTGCCATTGGAGCAGTGATTTCTGCACTCCCAGCTTTGATATGCTTTGAATGTATGACCAAATGTACAGAATGATGCAAAGAAATTTCAGTTACGAGAATAAATTTTTCCTGTGTTTTTGGTTGGATTATCTCAGGAACAAACTCTGAGACAAAGATTTGAGTGCTAATATTTTATTTGGGAGCTAAACCCAGGAATCACCAAAAGGGAAGTGAGATAGGGAAGGACAGGAAGCCAAGAACAAGCAAGTTCTGGATCAAGTGACCAGTGGGGCAACTGCAGCTTGTTCATGCTGGCAGACAGTGGAGAACACGCCACAGAGCTGTCCTGTCTGAGGGGCAGGTAAATAGGATATTTAAGTACTTACTTCCATTAGTCATCAGTGGACCCTACTCCAGAAGGCAGAATGACCCAAACACTTCCAGTCCTCAAGGACGTTCGTAGGTGCTTGCAAGTCAGAAGTCATGAGGATGTCCAGGGAATATTAATACCAAAGGGCAGGGTATCAACAGGATTAGTGACAATCTGGGCACTTTAACTGGGTACATTCCCATCTCTTGCTTTTTGTTCTATTTCCAAGGGAGTCAAGTGCACACAAAATCAGGTCATGAGATTTGGCAACAGATCAAATTATTCATTGCGATTTTTATTGTTGTACCTATGTTAATTTGTGCATTTCTTATTTCTATAAGGCAGGAAAAAGTGCCAGTTCAGCACTGCCTGGTTAGGGTGGCCTTGAAGGCTGCTGTAGAAATCTCTTGTGAGTGCTCAGAGCAGCAGTTTCAAGTCTTTGTCACCTGAAGGACACTTCATCATGTTTCTGGGCCCTGCTTTTTCTTTCACAGCTTCAGGGAAAGACTCAAATTCTATCCAATTAGATGTGCACAACTTCAGCTGTTTTGAATCTACCTACATGCAAATGAGACCCTAAGGAGCTGGTTCTTTAGGATGAAGAAAAGGCTGTGGGTACCGCCTTGGATTTTTTCAACCTATGCAGGCATCCTTTTAACAACAAAGAATCTGATTTTTCCGTGAAGGCGTTTCTGAAAACAAAATCAGAAATGGAAATAAAATTTTTACTGCATTTCTTTATCCCCCCCCCCCACACACACCCTATTTTAACTACTGAATTTGGTCCAAGAGCTGGCTTCTGCATATGATTCTTTCTGCTACTCTGATTATTTATCTTCATGACTCAGATGACCATTCTGGCTGGGGTTTTGTTTTTCACTCACCAGTGCGTCATTTGGGTACTGTGCGGACACAGCTCGAGGCAGTTTGGATGCAGTGACTGATAACCACACCAGAAGCAAATCTCTGGATTCTGTCTGAGGCTGCTCTCAGTTTCAGATGCAGGTGACTAAATGACACCTGCTTGCCTCTCCCTTTTCCTCCCTCAGCAAGCAAGGAGCCTGGTCGCCAACATGTACCCACACTGTCGTGGGCTTCAGCCAACTTCGTACAGTGCAGCGCTTAAACGAAACTCATCAGAACACTTAGAAATGACAGAGTGAACACCAGGAGCTTGTTTCTAATGGTATTTTCAATCACTGAGGATTTCACTCTAAGCCACGTTTGTCTACTTTATCAAATTGCTAGAAAAGACATTAATAACATTATGCTTCCCCGAAATGAGGTAAGAAACTCATCAAAGAGGGTCTGAAAAACTGGAACTGAGGCTCTGGGTTCCACCCTCCTTTTCCTCCAGTTAAAGAGTCAAACTTGCCAGCCATCTCTAGCATCCTGAGAATTCATAAATTTTTCTGCAAAATGAACTACATTGTTTAAAAACAGACAGATAGAGCAGCAGTTTTTTGCTTCTTTGTTTTCTTCATCTGCTTCTTTCACATAACAATGGGCAATGGAGAGAGAAAGACCAAAGGTAAAAGAAAATCCACAGGCTCTCTGAAAATTTTCTCTCTTAAATCCATGAATGCACCGGTGCCACACCCACCCACTCCACTTTCCTTTGTCACCAACAAGAAACAGAATGACATGGTGAAAAGAGCATTGTCCAAAAGAGTCCGTGGGTCTAACTTCTAGTACCAGCTCTCTGTCACACTGGGGAAGTCACTTTGCCTCTCTGAGCCTCAGTTTCCTCTTCTCTAGTCCCTGAACTGTCCCCTTTAACTATAAACATTGGCATTCATTAAGTGAACAGAGGCCTTAGCAATTCCCAAGGCAGTCTGAGAAATGGCTGTTTTTACTGGCCTATATGAGAATGGAAAGGATTAGCAAAAGCATATCAGGGAATTAGCATGTAGGTGTGACTGCAGACTACCGCTCAACAAAGTGGATCCATAAATGACACTCCTCGTTAGATGATGTAAGTATGCTGAGATGGGGAGAAGGTAGCAGGCAGAGGCTGGAATGATCTCTCACTCAAAATGCAAGTATTTTCCCCTCACGGTCCAACTTTCTGAGACCCAAATAGGTAAGCAAATGACTCTCATAAGAGACACTTGTTAGCATTCTATATCTGGCAGTTTAGCAGACAAAATGCCCTGAAGGTCCATTCCCATGAAAATATCTAAAATACTGGGGAAAATAAAGAATTTATGTACTTTAAAAGCATTGCTGAACTAGCACAATTGTAAGAAGACACAGAAACAAACGTAAGGTGAAAGCAAGAATTCTGGGTTGAATGAGTGCCAAGACTGGCTTTGCCCTGGGGATCTCTTCTGAAACCTAAACAGCCCAAAATTCCACTGGTGCTGCATTAGAGGTTAGAGAGGGAGTCTTATAGGGGACCCCGATATAAAAGCAAAATCACAAAAAGCTATGCCCTCTGTCAAAGAGCAAATGATCAATAATCTGCTGCTGAGAAGCAGTCAGTAGGAAACTTGTCTATTTCAGCCTTAGCATTGGAGTAGAAGAAAAATTTCTATTATAAGTGGACCTTTGCACAGGATTTTGAGCTCATGCTATTTATGTGGGCCTATGAATTTCAAGCTTAGACTTTAACTGAAAATGATGATCCTGGAAAATGGATGAACCTTGAAAACAAGCTAAGTGAAGGAAGGTACACATAAAAGACTACATATTTTATATAATTTTATTTATATGAAATATTCAAAAAAGGCAATTCTAAAGAGGAAGAAAGTAAACTAGTGATTGCTGGGACTGAAGGATGAGAATACTGAATAACTATAAAGAGGTAAAGGGATTTTTGGAAAATGACAAAAAGTTTTATAACTGGATCATGATAGTGGCTGCAGAACACTGTAAACGTACTAAAAGTCATTGAATCGCATGGGCAAATTTTTAATAGTGGACAGGTGACTAGCAGAGGAAATGCAAGTCCTCTCTGGAGGAATATGACTTCACAAAGAATTCCCACAGACAAATTTCCAAATAAAATGAGCAACTCCAATCAAAAATCACAAAACACATAAGAAACCAAGACACTATAAGTGAGAATTAGCAAAAACATAGACAACAGCTCAGCACAGCAAAGACTACAGATAAAATAACCAATAAGCATGTTAATAACTGTATTAATTATAACTATGAAATAAGAGATGCTTGAAAATACATATAAGCAGCAAACAGCTCTAAATACAACCAGTATATTTGGGAGAATCCAAGAGATAGTCCATAAATAAAATGTATATATGATAATTAAAATTGAAATTAATTGCTTAAATAGCAGATTAAATATAGCTGGAGAGAGAATTAATAAACTGGAAAGTAGAACTCAAGAAATTAATCATAACTCAGGGCAGAAAGAGAGTTTACAAGACATGCTGGATAGATTGAGGCAGCCTTCCATATGGCTAAGGAGAATTCCTAGAAGAGACAATGGACAGTGGCAATATTTGAAGAGACAATGACTGAGAACTTTTCAGAACTGTTGAAAATCACCAATACTCAAAATCAAGAAGCCCGAAATAATGTTAATTGAGATTTAAGAATCAAGATATTTCATGGCATAACTGAAAAACACCAAAAACAAAAAGAAAGTATTTAAAATAGCCAGGAAGAAGAGAGAGTTCACGTACAAAGTAATGACAGTTAGAATGATGGTTAACTTCTCAGGGCAACAATGAAGACCATGGACTAGTATTCTGAATATGCTGAGAGATGATAATACTCAAATTGGTATTTTATTAGCCAGGAAAACTATCTTTCAAATATTAAGTGTAAATGAAATAATTTTTAGACAAAATAAGGGAAAGAAAGAAAAAGGGAGACCACACCATCACTAAGTCCTCCTTAAAGGAAATTCCAAAGAATGTTGTTCAAACAGACATAAAATAATTCCCAAAGACAAAAAGAAATTTTAAAAAATATTGATAAGTAAGTGAATAAATGATAGACAAAAGATATTGATACATGGATGAGTAAATATAAATACATATATATTATAGGGATAAATGTGAGTAAATATAAAAAACCATTTACTAATATAAAACAACATTTTGTAACAAAATTTCACAAAGAGGTGGTCCACATGTAGAGAATATTTTATAAATATTTTATGAAGTTTTATAATGCATACTTTGTAAATAAAGGTACATTTAGCTACAATTTCCCATTTTCCCTGTATATGGTGATTTTAGGGGTGACTTTAGAGACACTTTGTATTGTTCAGGAAGATGATAAAGATATTAAGGCTTTGTTAAGTTAACTGGGCAATTCAAAATAACCAAAGTATCTATAAAAGAAATATAGAGCATATAAATGATAAACTAAGTGTGAAATAAAATGAGAATATTAGTTGAAAAACATAAAAGCTCAATGAATCCAAAAGAAGGGAAGGAAAATGAAAACAGAAAATCAAGACAAACAACACAAAGTAAAATGATAGAAATAAATTTAAACATATCAGTAATGAAAATAAATCCATTTAAATAAATCAAATTATATAGCTAAAACACATTGCTAATTTTATCTGTCAATATATAGGAGAAGTTATGCCAAGGTTAAAAATAAGTGTCTCGGCTCGGCACCTGTGGCTCAATCGGCTTAGGCGCCAGCCACGTACACCTAGGGTGGCGGGTTCGAATCCCCAGCCCGGGCCGCCAAACAGCGATGATGGCTGCAACCAAGAAATGGCTGGGCATTGTGGCGGGCGCCTGTGGTCCCAGCTGCTTGGGAGGTGAAAGCAGGAGACTCGCTTGAGCCCAGGAGTTGGAGGTTGCTATGAGCTGTGATGCCATAGCACTCTACCCAGGGGGATAGCTTGAGGCTCTGTCTCAAAAAAAAAAAAAAAATAAGTGTCTCTAAAATCTTAGTAGCTTACAAGAACAAAAACCTCTATTTCAGTTATAAAACACCCAAGCCAAATATATAAATATATATGTATATATATTGCTGTTTGTGTTATGGTTTGGTTGGGAAGTTCTGTGCTCATTCATGATGCTGTGTCCATCTGCTGGGTCAGTGGGCCCGCTGGGACTAGAGAGCCTCCCTTTGGTAGGCAACGCTAGAAAACTGAAACCTCTGTCTCAGTAAGTTCCTCATCAGTTAGTGGTATAACCCCCAAGTTTCTGTACTTAGCAGCAGGGTCTGAAGAAAGTGAAAGTAGAAGCTACAAAATATCTTGAGGGTTAGACTCTGGGACTCATTCACCATCACTTCTACCACAATCTCACAATACTGTGAATCATGTCCAAGTTAATCAGGGGCCAGTCCGGATTCACAGGAATAGAGAAACAGACTACACTTCTGGATGGGAAGGGAACCCTAACCCCATCTATTTCTCAGTCACTTAATATGTTCACTGTACATCAGCTCCATGCTATTTTCATTCCAAAACCCAAGCTGATGAAGGAGGCATCTTAAAATATTTCCAGTGTCATGGCAAAGGGAAAAGAGATCATGATGAAGATGAAATATGTGCTGGCTCTTAAAGCTTCCAGCTAGAAGAGGTCTTTGCTCATATTCCATGGGCCAAAGCAAATTACGTGGTGAAACCTGTCTTACAATAATACGCTATGATTATAAGAGTAAAAGGAATTGTTATTAGAAATTCTACTAAAGTGTAAATTTCTTGTGTAGGGCAAGAGGACGAAACCCCAAAATACCTAGATGATACACATGATAAGAATAAGCTTCCAAGAAAATTTCAGATAATATTGTATATTATGCTAATAATTTTAACTGATACTGACAGTTATGGAGTCGATGCCCAAGAAACCAAGTTGTTAGGAAGAGTTTCAAAGGAGTTAGGCCACTGCCATGTTCAGTATACATACCAGTTCCTCCACTGCCATCTAAATAATCTCTTTTAGTGCTAGAATCATAAAAATTGCCATCAAGTCCACCCTACTATACACACAAAGCCAACTAAGAGTCATAGGTATAGGAAAATATTAGGATATATATCCTAAAATAAGTTGAACCATCACCTGGCATTTACTGACCATTCATTATGTGTACATCTCTTTACTATGTGCTATATAGTGAGTGACAAGTGTAAGATAACCTCAATACTGTAAGAAAAACAGTATTTAAACAATTTAAATAATCAAAGACCAACACAAAAGTTTATATTGCTTTTGTCTGTTCCCCGTTCTCCAGGAGGCAGCCAGGGGCAGCTGAGATATTTGTACTTCAGTTGGGAGTTTAAGATTCACTTAAAGTAGGAAAGAAGGGCAAACAAGGCAGTACGTAAATAACAAGGCAGGTGGTTGATAGTCCAGGTGCTGGAAAAGATCAAAGGAAGGAAATGTCACTAGGGACTGAAGTAAATATATTCCAGTAGAGCAGAACCTCAACTGATATTACAGGACTATCCTTCAAGAAGAGACAGAAAACTACAAAATACAGAAACATGAACAAGGCCACCCTTCCATGAAGTCCCCCCATGACTATAGGAGAAATAGAAGAAAATGTCCCACAGAGTAACACTTCATCGCTACCTCAGCATGGGTTCTAAATCCCAATATATAAAACTCTCGTAAGAGGCTACAGGAGGTAGCCCACTCTTTATCATAAATTGGTCAAGTCTCCAAGTAAGGTAGGTCCAGAAGCTTCCTGCTCCATTCCACCTTTGCCAATGGCCATACACAAATGCCAAATCTCACTGCTGTGGATTCCTAGTGATAAAAGAGAGAGTGAGACCCACCTACCTTGCACTGACCTTTAATAGCACAGTATCTTCCTATAGTGAATATGATTCTACCAGCTTCCTAAAATCTAACCAATTACATTAACATCTGTGTTAATAAGAGAGGGGTATAAGGATGAAGACCTGAATACCAACTGGGCCACATATCATTAAGTGCAACCAGAACTACAGGAAGTTTTCACTGAAAGATGAATCAGGGCCAGCAGCAAAAATGGACTGATGAGTCTCTAACTTCCCTGATGATATGAGTAATGATGCCAATGTGTTTACCTTGTTTATACATTTCTCTTCTCCATATTTGCTTCTCATTTCTCTCTATGCCACTGTGGGAAGACTCTGTAAGAGTTCTCAAATTAGAAATGTAGAATCCACAAAAGGTTTGTCCGATGTCTGGTTTTTAGTCTCACATGTGTTCTATAGGCACCAACTCTCACAAAGTAACACTTCAACACAAAGATCTTTAACAGGTTTGTCTTTCCTGTACCATTATATTACTTCATTATGAATCACACAAGTTACACTTGACTGCAGGCTGTCCCATCTTGTCTTCTGTTATGTTAATATTAATCTTGCCTCCCCAAGTAGAAATGTAAGGGACCATAGAATGTAAGAAACTGTAGAATGTAGGGACTGTGCTGGCACAGGGTCTGCATCCTCACACAGTGTTAACCAGTGCTGGGCAAGGCTAACCCTCAGCAAAATCATAAAGTATGTGGTTCTTCCTCTAGGGCCCTTGTCCT
This sequence comes from Galagoides demidoff, assembly GCA_963574575.1. Classification (NCBI taxonomy): domain Eukaryota; kingdom Metazoa; phylum Chordata; class Mammalia; order Primates; family Galagidae; genus Galagoides; species Galagoides demidoff. The sequence goes on along the minus strand of CAUYQV010034319.1, from coordinate 35,735 downwards.
TTGATCTCTTTCCCCCCTAGTGGATTGTGCCATTTCCCTTTTAATCCCAGGTGCCCAGCACCTCCACACTTTTTCAAGCCAACTAAAATATAATCTAGGGAAAATGAATTCACCCTCAGTTATAAATGGGTACTTGAGTTTAACGGGTGTCCAAAGAAAGAAATCACATTACCAGAATTTCAAGTGTTAGCAAGATGGTAGTGAAGTTATTTAGAGGGGTAGAGGCCTTCCTGAAACCTTTGCAATTCCAGAATTTCCACAGATCTTACATCTAACACTTTGGGCCTATACAAAATTCTATCAATTCTACCCCACTTCCTGCTTGTAACAGGCTTTAAAAAAACATGTGGGATATTTATTGTCTTCCTGGACAAGAAAAAAGCAATAGAAACTAAGGCAACCTCTGCGTCCAGTGCCTTAATACAGTGGACTAGCTTTACTTTCAAATATGTTCACACCGTACAATATAATAATGGGAGAGTGTTGAGATATCTGGCCTTTTTGTGATATTAAATACATTTCTGCTGCTAGGCTAGCCAGATAAGTACAGAACGTATGTCTTCCAAAAAGCATGGCAGATAAGTATTCCACTTAGAGTTAATAATGTGCTATTAAAACTACACATGTCAAATTATTTCATGCATAATGCAAACATATGATCTATCACAGTTAGGGAAGTCTTGAAGGCCAACCTAGATTATGGGTCTAAAATATTTTAGTTTCTGCCATAACCTGCCAAAAATGATATGGCAGGTAAGAATCTCTTATTGTCTGCTTTCACAACTCCATTTTTCAAGGGTTAGGAGAGCAATGTGCTTTAATCTTGGTGATAAACATTTGCATTGGCCTAAGAACAGAGATAAACAGGGGAATTGTTCCTGGAAGATTTCTTTTTGTGACAGAAGCTTTTTTAAAAGGGCCATCAACCAAAAGGTTTATGGTGCCTAGCAGGGCCAGAGCCCATCTGCTTCTGTGCACACAGCTTCAGGTGCGGTTCAGGCCCCACATGCACCTAGAGGGAAGGTTGAAACCTTTCTAGAATGGGCCAGGTCAGATACACATTCCTACAATCCTTGATGTAAAGCTTCTCTTAAATTGTGTGCATTAGTTGGGTCCAGATATTTGTCTTCTGTGACCATGCTTCCCACCCACTTCTAAGGTAGAATCCAAGTATATGTCTGTGATTCACTGTTTTCTATTCAGTATTTCCTTCGGAGCATGTTGCTAAGTCCCGGCAGTAGGGTGGCCTTTCTTTAAAGTACCTCTTCAGTTGGAACTTCAAGATATTGAATTCCAGGAATCCTAGGTTAGTGGCTTCCAGGAAGTCATGGGGGACTGCAACTTGTGCCCACAGCCAGAACGTACTTTGCCCACCCCGGCCTCTGGGTTCTAACTATGTAGGTTACAATAAGAAGGCATCCCCTCTCACTGACACCTTGATGGAGAGGAAAGGAGAACAGGGATCTTGTACCATTTGGTGCAATCCTAATGACCTTGCACAAGTTACCATTCTCTATGGCAGTGATTCTCAAAATACACTCCCAGAATATCAATTTCAGAAATGCCTGACACCAATCTGGGCCCCATCCCAGGTTAGCTGACAGAATCAGAGTCTTTTGGTGGGGAGCCACACTCCCATTTGAGAACCCAGGTCTAAGGACTATGAGTTTATTGTCTGTCAAATGAGACTACCACAGGCCACATCTATTTAATGTGGCTATATAAGGATCTAAATGATGTAGTGTATGGTAAGTAGTACATGGTCTGAATATTGGTTAAGAGCATATTGAAGATCTGAATGTATCTGGGCTTGAAACCTGGTCTGGCCATTTATTGACTATGCGGCCTTGCCAAAAATGTGTCTACTCTGAGCGTCAGTTTCCATAATCTGTAAAATAATACCTAACTCATGGAAGTCACACAAGGATTAAATGGAAGGTTACATGTAAAATGCTTAACATACAACTGCAACATGGTTGCATGGACATCATTTTTCCTCCTTCCCAGAAAATATCTCAAACATGAGTCCTGTTTTGCACTACAGTAAGTATTATGATAATTTTCCTACAGAACTTCCCAGCTCAGTCTTAAATCTTACCCTTCATAAGCAATTGGCCAGGCTTTCCCAGTCCCTGTTAAGACAGGCTTATAAATAGTTACTCTCCTTCTTATTTGGGACTAATAAAATGGTGTTTTTACTTTCTGTGACTTTCCAAAGATTTGATTCTCTTCTATTTCCCCATGTCCCACATCTCTCTCAATTTGCAGTCCTAAACTATGGGATAATAGTCTTGGCCTTCCAGCCATCATTCAAGAAAATAAAAAATATTTTTAATATATTAACAGTGATATCTAAGGGCATGTCTTCACATCAACTGGTGCTATGTAGGGTCACAAAAGAAATAAAAGGAATGCAAATTGCATTAAACCAAAGGGTGGGCTTCAATTGACCCTGGGAAATCCCTGGTAGCTGTACACCCTTAAAAGGGCCTTCTCCGTCTCTGTTTTCAGGAAAGAAGGGGGTAACGGACATTTGGTGTGGAGTATGGATAAAAGCACTTGACAAGCAAAGCCACCTCCTTGCTCTAGGGCCAAGTCAAAGGCTCCATCTGATACCTTGGGAAGAGACTCTCCTCCAGAGTCATGCTTAGTAATCAAAAAATGTACTTATTTATCCTACTGTCAACAGGAATAAATTATATCCTACCTCCTCGTCCTTGCATTGGTTGGGGGGGAAGTGAAGGAAGGCAATCTATTTCAGTTGTAATTAACATCAGGCACCAGGGATCTTTCTGAAATGTTTGCCCTGGTAACTTTTCCCCCAGAGTGGGTACAAACGCCCTCATGGGGTGAGAGCCTTGGAGTTTTCCCACAGACATCTAACTGGATTCCAAACGCAAAAACCTTTAGAAAGAGTCTGGTTTCCTGTGAGGCTTCAGCTTACACGCATTTCTGTTCCCAACGCTGCCCTCCTTCCTTTTAGGCGCCCTGATTGCCCGGGGGCAAGGATCCGATTTTTTTATACTTTCCTAACATTCTGCGCTGAAAAAAGGCCTTTCTCCAGGAAAGCCCGGCGCTCCCAATCCTTTGGGACGCAGGAAGGCGCTGTTGCAGCAGAACCGAATCACTGGAGGAGGTCGAGGCTCGCTCAGATCCCGGGAAAAGCAACAACAATCTACAAGGTCTGAGTCCTCTGTCAGGGACCCCGAGTCCACACACTCAGCGCCACACCCGCCAGGAAGTTCTCTGGTCCCGGCCTCTCCACGCCTGGTCCCGCCTCTGCCGGTGCCCTTCTCCCATCCACCGCGAATTACCCCAGGAGTGCGCGCGGGAACCCAGTTCTGGCTGGGCCACTCCCGGGAACCCAGAGAGGGCGAAACCGTGTCATGCTCCTAATTCTCGATGTACCCAATTTGATCCGGAAGCATTTCCTTCCTCCAGGCTGAGAGAGGAAAGGGGTGGAGGGAAGGTAGACCGAAATTAACTTTCCCTCCCCCCGACATTTGCCGAAGTTCCGAACCCCACACCGACCAGTCAGAGAAAACCCGGCGGACACCCTGCGCTCCTCCAGGCTCCATTACCCTCCGCTGAAAGGAAATCCCGTCCGTCCACTCGCTTCCCGGAGGAGTTGCCGCTTACACTAAGGAAGGGAGCGGCCCGACGCCAGCAGAGGCAACTCGCAGCCCTGAGGAGGGACTCCCCGGTGAAGCTAGGACAAACAGCCTCCGGCATTTCCTCCAGGTCCGCCGCCCAGGACCAGGACCCCAAGTTGACCCTCTGGGGAACCCCCGCCCGCGCTGGGGAGGCGGAGCCGGCCAGTGCGGCCCTGCGGGAGGTCACCTGGCGCACCACGGGGGCTCAGTGCCAGGCGGGCGGCGCGTAATTCTTCCTCCAGCCAAAAGAAAGCGCCCAGAGCTGGGGCAAAAAAAGGACGTGAGGTCCCTTTTTACCAAAGCGTCGCTGGGTAACACTCGAACTTCCCTTCTCTTTGGAAAGTCCACCCTGGAGCCTGAGGGCCTATCCAAACTGTGGGACGCTAGAACACACAGGCACTTTCTTCCCTGAACCCTTCCGGTTAAGGATAGAGTAGCTGGAACTGCTTGCTTTCTCCCTTTCCTAAATGGGAAGACCATCATAGTTTTCTTGTTGCTAGTGTGGGATTCACCTGCAACGTTCTGTCTCCGTTTCTTTTCCCATAAAGAGGACTGGTCTCAACTGCCATGGTTACAGATGCGGCCTTAACCCCAGCCTGAGTCCCAAGCAATGGAGAAAAGAAAGGAAAGGAGAGATCTGGGCTCCCCCTCCAGATCGCCACTTCTCTAGCCAAAAGTCTTCTTCTACCTTCCCACCACCCCCCCCCCAAATCAATCTCATTTATATGTACACTTCTCCGCAGGTAGAGGGCCCGGGAACATGCCGAGGATAGCCTGAAATAAGCGCTAAAGTCAAACCTAGGTTTTTCTTCCGAGGGTAGTACAAAGTGAAAGAGGGGGATGAGGTGCCGAACCTGGCGACTATATATGACTTACTTACGGGGAAAGAAGCTCCCCCATTTAACTCTCAAACTTTCTCTCCCGTTGTGGCCCTACACACCACTGCCTTCCACCCAACAGGTTTACAACAAACCCTATTTCAAGCCTGAAAACCCAAGCCGAGAAAAGTCATCTCAGGGGATCAGAGTGGCTAAGCCCAGTGCGTCTGGGACAAGGGGGTTCTAGTCTCGTCAGATATTTAAGTGACTTGGTGGCAAACCTGACTGGCTCACTGACACTCCAGGCAAAGGCCGGCGGCAGCGGCTCGCGTGCATGTGGACTTAGCTGTGCACAATTGGTCTGCGGTGCCTTCCACCCGCCAGCGCGGGGCTGTTCTCTTAATGAATTACTAATGAGTTAAAATTGGGCAGCAGGCTTAATTAAAGCGTAGAGGCAATGTGTTTACCACATTGTAATTGAACTCATTAGGGCTATGGCTTTTTGTTTTTTAAGCAGCCGCCTTCCTTCTCTGCGTCGAATAATCTATGGGAAGCGTTTATTAGAGAAGGAGGGGGTGGGAGAGAAACAGTCCATCAATTCCGTCAATGAAAAAGACAGGATGAGGATAGGGAGGGCGTTACAACACAGCTGTCTTGGTGGATCCAGGACTACACCAAGAAGTTCTGAAGATAGGGTGCCCTAGTGAACGCTATGGACACTTGGAAAGTTGCCAAAGAAGGGCTAGGGCAACTACCTTTGTACCATCACGGTAGCTGAACTTTGTCCTTATTGCCGCCATACCGCTCCAAGCGCAGCGCTTGGCTCTAACTGGAACTCCTGGCTGGCGCGCTCGCCCTACCTCGAGGCTCCATGCGTAGTGACAAGACGGATTCGACTTTTTTTAAAGTAAACTATGTTCGGGGGTGCTGAGAGAGACTCACTTTCTTGTGTCCAATCTTCCCAGATCCCCCTCCCGCATGTTCTGGAGAAGCGCAATAAGTACCCAAGACCAGCGCTCCCTATGAACCTCGCCCTCTGGGCCTGATCTCACCTCAGGTGGTGGTTCCTGAGGAAACCAGGGAAGGGGGTGCCAAAGTTTGCCCACGGGCGGCACTGGAGAGGCGCACCTGCGCGCCCTGGGACAACGCTTCTGGCAAAGAGCCCAAGCTGCTGGGCCAGACTGCTAGTCCCCAAGGCTAATTGCCCCCTCTTGCCCCTGTCCACACTCCAATTATCAGACTCCAACCCTCTCCTCATTCTATCTACTTGGACCACTGCGTATGGAGGGGTGAGAAGTAAGCGGTGGGGGCTGGGGCTGGGGCTGGCTCAATGCTCTTCACCTTGCCCTGCCCTGCCTGACCAACAGGCGGCGTCAGATACCTAGGTCTGAGCTGGGGATGGAGGAGGGGGTGCGGATCTGAGCAAGCTAAGCCGAGAAGCTGGGCGTTAGGAGATCGACCCTCACCCCAAACTTACAAACTTGCCCAGGAGGGGAGTAGGAAGAGCTGAGCAGCTGCGGAGACTGCCGAGGAAGGGAGGGGCGGGACGGGACAGGGTCGCGGCTAAGGACCTGGGCGAGAGCAGGCACTCAGGGGACCGCGGGCGGCGGGCGGCGGCTGTGGATCCCGCGCGGGGGAGGTGGCGAGCGCCGCGGGAGGCTGAGCTCCGCGAAGAGCGGCGGAGCGCGAGGCAGGCGGGAGCACCCAGCGCGGAGGGCCGCAGACCACGCGGGCGGCGCGAACAGGTAAGTGGCTTCATCCTCCGCTCTTGGCCTCCCCTCCTTTGGAGAATCCGGTGGGTTGAAAGGGACTCCAGGAATTTCCGGCCTCCGGCGAGTCTCACAATTGACCCCAACCTCCACCCACTCCTCCGCCTTCAATGCACACCCTTTTCCAAGTCTCCACCCCACACTATTTGTGGATTTTGTTAAAGTCCCCCTGTCCACCCCGCAAATCCTCCACCCCATCCCACATCCTATCTCCGTCTGACCCGAGAGGTTGAGGTAAATTGTCTCTAATTTGTTGCTAAAAGATTAATTGCAGAAGGTGGGTCGATTTGATTAAGGCAATTAATCTTTGGTTACAGCGTTCTGGTGTCACTTCTGTGTGTGTGTGTGTGTGTGTGTGTGTTTGCAGAGGGGGGTGAAAAGAGGTAGAGAAAGAAGGCAAGAGAGACTTTTTGGAGAGTCTGTAGAAAGTAGCTCTCCGGTCTCGGGCTGCATCCAGATCTTTCCCCCCTACCCTCTCAGCCCGCAGCCAGGCGCTTACACCCGCGATTTCAGCACCGCCAAGCGCGGACAGCGACTCCCGCGGGCGAGCCTAGTAACTTCGCGATCCCTTGAGGTTACACCCCGCAGGCAGTGGCAGAAGCTGACCGGGTCGAGCGGTACACCCCTCTAGCCTGCTCAGTCTCTAACCCAACCATTGGACTTCCCTTTCCCACACTGTTTCAAGGCAGGATCCGGCCAGGCAGGGTCCCTGAAACCTCCCATCCTCAAACTTGCTGTGAGGGAGGGAAGGGAGAAACTCCCTCAAACGCCACCTAGAAAAGTTCCCAAAGCCGGAGTTTTCTCTTTTCGTGAATAATTAACGGCGGTCATAAATAACTGATAGAGGCAGTGGAGGAGAGAGAGAGGAGGCGGGTGAGAGCCAGAGCAGCCAAAGAGAGATCGAAGAGTTTGTTAAAGGACCATTAAGGAAACCTTGCTGGGAACGGCATTCCTCCGTAGATCGCGCAGAGAGCTGTTCCACCCTGAAGTGGGGTAAAAGCAGGGAAGAGAGAAGCCCAGGGGAGCGGGGATTGTGCTGACCAAGGTCAGAGCACCCATTCTGAACCCAGTCTCAGCACTATCACCATCCTCTCACCCAACCCAGGGCTCTCCGCAAAGTCCTCTGGGACTCTAGTCATACCCTCATCCCCATACATAGGCCCAAAGCGCTAGGCTAGATAGCAGAGGCCCAGGGGTGAAGGTGGGCCTTGAACTCTGGGAGTTCAGCTGTGGACTGTGTCAAGACCTGCCCAATCCCAACAAATCTGCAAGCCCTCTTTTAGCTCCCCATGCCAGACCATACCATTTAATTCTTTTCAAACTGGTCCAAAGTCTTGAGAGTTTAGGTTCTAGCTTGTCCTTTCCCATCTGCCCACACCAGAACCTGTAAGAACAGGGTATTATTTACAGTGCTCTCTCCCTATAACTGCTTCACACGCTTCCACTGCCTTTCCACCATCTCCAGCTCCTGACTTAGTCCAGGGGTCTCAAGCATGCTGACTGCTAATATGTTGCATCCATCCCAGTTTTGCACTAGGATTCTTGTGGAGGGGGGTCTTGGAACCTGGAAGAAAGCCCAAGAAGAAACCCTTTAGCCTAGGCTGGAGGCCTATGCCAGGGCCTTTTGGCTCCTCTAGGAAACACTGGCTCTCACCAGTTAGCCACTGCATGTTTTCAGTTTTAAGCAAGGCCATCTCTTTTCCTAGTGCAACTTACTTGGCATGGGCCTTGAGAAGAAAATATTGTAGACTGCACAAACCACCACTGGCTTTGAGGTGGGGTTCTGATTCAGGGGTAGGCAGGAGCTCCTTTCTGAGCTTGTCCATTGGTTAACAGCTTCCACCACATCCACTTCCCTGATGATCATCTTTTGAACTCTGGGTATACCAAAGGGTATACCAAAGGCCTGACTTCTGATAGTGCAGGGCTAGAAGCTGAGACTAGCTTCCAAAGAGAAAAATTAGTGGCCAAGCCTCAAGGAGTCTAGCCTTAGGTTTCTAATGAAAAATTGTCTCATCTCTGTGTGTGATATAAAAGCAAACACTAAAACCAGTTTTATTTTCTCACCTACCTCATCCCCACCTCAACATCCTTCATACCTCAAACTCCACCTTTTAAAAACTGGGAAGTTCTGAATGGGAAAGGGAAATAGAGGGAGAAAAGGAAAGTCTTGGAGGAATTGTCTGTCTGCCTCAATAGAAACATAACAACCCAGGAGGATTGTTGTGAAACTAGACAAAGGGATGGGAGGAAATCAGATGAGGGGGAGGCTAGCCCTGGAGCCATGGATTGTTTACTTCTCATATAAAATATAACTCCCCCAAGCAGGAAGTTACTGCAAACAAGTATCAATAATGAATGAATCTCCTGTAATAAAATACTTACATAATTAGCACAAGTCAAGTGGTTGCATTATGTTAACCTTTTGCAACTCTGAGCTGGAAAATTTTGCTCCAGAAATTCTCAGAATGCCATTTTCATTCTCGAGAGAGGGTGAGAACCAAGCACTCACCCAGCCTTCCACTCTGTTATGATATGGTTTTCCATTTCTGAACCAGAACGTAAGTACTTCTGAAATATAACAGAAAACTCTCTTTGGTGAATTCAGAACAGTCATTAACATTCAGTTTTAAGTGAATGTTAACAGTAAATAAAGAAATCTCTTGATTGTAATAGTAGTAACAAAGCAATAATTACCCAGTAGGTGGTCATCAGTAATGATAAATGTATCATTATTACTGTGTGAGTCTGGGAACTCGGTTTTGGAAACTACTTCAGACTTTTTAGTAGCATGGCTGGTTACAAAGCATTTCTTAGCCTGCAAAAGCCATATAATTTTATACACAATTTAGGTGAAAATAAATTTAAATCTGTATATTACATTTTTAATTTCAAGTTAGTAATTAAAGTTGGTTCATTATATCTCCTCTGAAACCCTCAGTGCTCATCTCCATGGTTTGTTTGTACAATTTGTTTCTAAGACACCCAAGGTTACACAGTTCTAAAAGATGGAAAATTTAATTATTTGCCAACATTAAGAGTTTGCCGATGATATCATAATGCGTCTTGGAAAAGTTTGGGATGGTATTGCCTTCAGTCTGTTTAGCTGTATTTTCACTTGGAACCCCTTAAGCTCCATGGAGGAAAGCCATTTTGGTTTTTAAAAAATAATTTTAAATACACGAAAATAGGCAATTTCTCTCAATAGTCTCTCTAAATATTCACTGATTGCTATATTTTCCGAGAAAAAATATCCATGGTTCAGATTTCTATCCTCCTCTTCCCTGAAATTTATTTTGTTAATACCTCATTTCACATTTTTGCTACCACTGAGTTAAAGTCTGCAGGCAAGAAGAAAACTAAAAACATGAGAATTATTGAGAGTCAGAGAGCACATGATAGTTTAATAGCGTATTAACTAATGGAATCAAGCTTGATGGCAAAGTGGAAATTTTTCAGATGGAGGGGGTAAGGACTGGGAAGAAAGCAGGAAAGGAAAAAATGCTTTCTTTCTTCAGGAAATAGAATCCAATGTTGCTTCCACCAGCATCAGCTGGGGAGATGTTAAATGTACATCTATGTCATTTTCTCTCTTGTGACAAGTCAACAGACAATCTACACCCCTCCCCCTACTCCCACACTTCTCTCTCCCCTCCCCAGCTTTAAAATGTCCTGCTCCACACCCTCTACACATCCTCAGTGTTAGTTACTTCTTAAATGGGTTTCCTGAAACATAAGAGTCAGTTATCAAATAAAACAATCCCCAAATCCCATGTCTTATACTTGGTGGTAGTCGGAGTCCTCATATGATTAAGGAATCTTTTTCAGAAATCCACCCAAATTCTTGGCATTGGTTTCCTCTCCCACAGTCTCTATTTCTTGCTCCACTTTCTTCCTCTCCCCTTCTCCCTTTTTCTCCTATCTCTTCTTTAGGAGTAGCAATCAAAAAACGGCAGGCATCTTGCCTTGTTATTCATTATTATAGCAGCATCTTTGAGATGCATCTTTGTCAATGAAAACTCCATGTAGATGCCTATCCTTTTGTTGTAGCAGCCTAGGTTATTCAGGAGCAGAGACAAAAGCCTGAAGTGATGTGATCTAAATGAGCTCTGGGGTTTTCCAGCTGGGACCACCTCCATTTCAAAGGACCCCCTCCTTTTCAATGTGGGGAGGAGGAGGGTGAAGGGGGCGGGTACATATGTGTATGCATGGAGAGAGAGAGAGAGAGATCTAACGAAGAAGAGAGGAAAGGGGGCGACCCTAGTGGGCTTATTTCCTGTGTCAGAGTCCCTCTTTCATGCACATCTGTGGGTGTATTCAGGGGGAGCACACATCCATGCACTTGTGTACGTGTTCAGGTATTTTGTGTGCCTTTGAATTTTATCTTTGTCAACTAATAATTTCTAAGTGACCGCTAAGCACACCAAGTTCATCCTCTATTCTGGATTTTATTATTCCATTCACAGACTTGGCTGTATTTACAGGTTTGGGGGAACTTATGAAGAAATGTGGATTCTTTCCTAATTAAAAAAAAAAAGTCCAATAGCAGCTATTTCAATTAGTCCCTGGCCTCTGTGAACCAGTAGAGTAAAAGGCCTTCTCTGTCACTTACCCAAATGCAAGTCTTCTTGTGAGGAAGGTCTCCTCTAATCAAGGGAAAATACGTCTTAGTTCCTCCTCCTGAAGTCTCTATTTCTTAAAAAGATGCTTGTTCGAAGTATAAGAAGTCATTGAATCTCACAGTTGTTGGTGCATAAGGAACCAAGCCATCACTGGGGCAGAATATAAATCCTGCAAAATATTCATTTCCCCTTTTCTTCAATTTTGGCTTAGATTTTTGAGTTTGTACTGTCATTGTACTTTGGGGGGGCTCCTCCAACCTCAGGAAAAAGGATCCTTGTTTGTAGACATTATTTTAGGAGAGGTTCAAAGACTGAGTCGGCTCAGAGGCCTTTCTACTTTTTCCTGTGACTTTCATCATAAATGAGTGCTGGGTTTGCTCCTTGCCCCCAGTTTGCTTCCTATCAGTCCAGCTGCGGCAATGGAGGGAAAACCATGGAGACTGAGTTGGGCTTGCAAGGCTGCAGAAAGCTTTTCAGGGTAGAAAGTGAGAACTGAAGGTTATCAGCAATCATTATCATTATGGCCGTTATCATTGCTAAATTTTATTATCAACATACTTAAAATTAGTTAAACAAACACTAGCTAGGGTTCTAGACAACTGTGTGTAAAATAACACTAGACCAATTAAGGGCAGGGTGAAGTTTTAAGGAAAAGGACTAATATTCCTCCAGGGAACTTGGTTTCCCTCTGCTCACCACTGATGTAAAATGCCTTTGATGTACTTGATTCTGGAGTTAGTGAAGACTTTTTAATTTATCTTGTGACAGGACAGACCTAGTTCCCATCCCTGCTCTCTGAGGAAGATGATTTTAAGGCCACCACATATGACATGACTGTGTGTCATGCACTTTGCATATATGATCATATTTAATTCTCACAGCACCCCTGTGGGCTACCTATCAACCTCCTCATTTTGCAGATGAAGTAACTGGGACTTGGGGAGGTTAGGTATCTGTGCAAGATTCCACAGCTAATCAGTGAAGGAAGAGAAATTTGTACTTAGTTTCATCTGACTCTGAATCCCCTGCAGTTCCTAATGTACTAGAATCCTTCTGTCCCTGACAGACCAGCCAATCTTCCACTTTCTTTCTGGACTACCAGATTCACCTTTTGCATACTTGGAACTAACAGGGTTTCCCATTTTTTACCTATCTGGCGCACAAATATCAATGTCACGGTCACTTCTGGGAGTAACACAGTAGCAGTAATATTTCTGCCTTAGAGCTGAGAGTCAGTAAGAGGGAACTGGGAGACAGAGATAGAGGCTGTTTCTTTGATCTGTACCTGTCATGATTTCCTTAACACCCAAGCTGGAAGTGGGAAGAGAGGGAATATCTAGAGTTTCTGGCTGTAATGAATTTTCATTAAGGCCTGTATGTCCCTTGCTGCCAAAGCACGGAAAGGGGTTGGGGGGGGGTGCTGATTGTTCAGTCCTTGGAGATAAGGCAGATGTAGAAGAAGGGGGGGGGGTTGTGTTGCCCCCTTGCCTGCCTCTTAAGTCTAGGAGACCAGAGTTGAATTTAGGGCTCCAGTGGTTCCCAGCTGGGAGGCTTCTTCCGGGAGGGCCTTGAACGCAGTAAGATCCGCTATGCCTTGGAAGGATGCATTTCGTCAGCACCGCGAACAGCTCCCACCGCAGCTTTGGCCTTGGCTTTGTACCCCCACCGGGTTCCCTATCCTCTCAGAAACCGCCTGCTTCCAAAGCAAAGGACTCTGGGCTGTCCCCGGCTGGGTTTGGGTTTGCTTCAACCAATTGTTAAAAGCTGTCGCTGGAAACACATCTGCGCTGCCGCGGCTCCCGCCGCGTGCGCTTGCAGTTTGCATAGAGTCGTTGCCTCCCGCTGTGAAGAGGCCAGCTCGGTTTGTGGTTTTCCTTTGGGTCCGGCGTCTGGGCTCCTTTACCTGTCCTTGGCTTGGGTGAACCGCAGCCGCCCGGAACGGAGATGGGAATGGAAATGCTCCGTGCGGTGATAGATCATGCAAACGGGTGACACCAGTTTAACCAATAAAACAATTTGAATCAATTAGCCGGCTGAGGAGAGACCCGACGTGTAAAATGCATGTCAGCTAGAATAGGAAAGCATTGATTAACTCGGGCTTGACCAGCCTCCTCCTGCCGTTACCATCTCCTCCCTGAGTCTGTCCCAAGGGCCAGGACAGGGACTGACAAGGACGTCCCCTCAAAGAGCTGGTAGACTTGTTCAAACTAAGGAGAAAGCAAAAATTCAAAAAGATAATGGCTAGCAAAAAGTTACTCATAGACTCATATACAAACAGGCTATGATTCCCCAGTCTGAGTTTCTAGACGAGGATTCTCCAGGAGCATGAAGTTTGCTTTAAATAACTATTCACTTCCTAAAAATATGATGGCAAGATCTTTTAAACAGGCACCCCAGACTCAGTGGGGAAATAAAATACTGAACTATTCTTAGAATTATTTGAGTAAGAATAATTTATGTAAAAATATTTAACTTAACACCCTACATTTCCTTTTTTAGTGAAACTTTTTTGTATTAAAATACTTATATATCCTATTTGCCCTGTGGAGTGGAGTTGGGGAAAATAAAATTACAGGCTTGTATGCAGTAAGCCCGTAAAGTGACATATAAATGTTGAAATTTAAGGATTCAGGTAAGGAGGTGACTACAGGTATCACCCAGGTATTTGTTCACCCCTCAGAGTAACCGTGGATGAGAAGGAAGTCAAGAGGTGGCCAATTTCTCTTTTTAAAGAAAGATATTTCCTTCATCTTCGTCTACAGTTGTGATTCATCTTTCCTATGAAAGTGTGAGTGATTATAAATTGGTTTCATAGTAGCACTGAGTACATTGGATTTTTTTTCCCATTCCTGAGATACTTTACTAAGAAGATATGTTCCAGCTCCATCCATGTAAACATAAAAGAGGTAAAGTCTCCATCTTTTTTAATGCTGCATAGTATTCCATGGTATACATATACCACAATTTATTAATCCATTCATGGGTTGATGGGCATTTGGGCCTCTTCCATCACTTGGCAATTATGAATTGAGGGGAAAGCTATGTTAATTAGTTGGATGTAAGCACTCCAATTTGTACAAATAATCAACACATAGAATCCCACATAGGCATAAATGTATTCATGATCTATGTATATATGACTTAATAAAAGGGGAAAAAAAGAATATAAAGAAAGATATTTTTGAAGACACTTCTTTCCTTAAAGGTGGGAATCCGTACCAGGAAGTGTAGCCCTGTGAGGTAAAGATGGGAATTACACAATAAAAAGTGAAGACCCAAAGATGGTGGTGCTCTCTCCCCAGCAATGCTCCCTCCCCATTTTCAGTCTTAAAATCCACCAATTTCCAGGCTTGCTTTCCACACGGCTCAAGCTTCCTTTCTAGCAGTCCAGGCACTGGAAACCTGCTTTGTGGGAGCTTCTGACTCCAGAGTAGGGGGTGAGGGACAACCAGGATCCTTCAGAAGAGCTCAGAGCCTTCAGCCTTTCTGGAGAAGGAGTCTGTGAATGACAATGACACTCATTTGCCAAATGGGCTGGGCAAGCAGAAAAGCATGCGTTTCCCTTCTTTTTAGGACAGAAAGTTTTCAGGAATCAGGGAGGAAGTCCTAGGTTGATTTCAGCCCCTTGAACAGAGCCTAATTTGTGCCTTTAATGCCCTTAAGAAACCAGGAGATGGATGGAAAATTATTTCCCTGCCCTTTGAAACTTAGGCCAAACATTTCAATTTTCATGGCTCTAAAACTGTGTTTGGGGAGGTAATAATTTCAAATAGCAGCAACTCCTGAGCAACAAGTCCCTCATTGCTGTTCAGTTGACTTCCCCTGGTTTTAGTAACCTTTGATAAAGTTCAGATTTCATGCTTCTACTCTTGTATTTAGCAGTGGTTTATTGTTGATGCTATAAGAGAGTCGGGTTGGGCTTCTGGTTTAGTGGGGGTTATTCAATCATTTCCACAACTCCAGGACTGTTTCACCAGGAATCAATGGAAAATTCAGCTATGGTAGTAAAGGAAAAACTTAAAGGATTCTCTAACCCCACTGCCAGCAGATATCCTTTTCAGAATGTCCTCCAAATAAATGCTTTATTTTCTTTCTGATAAACTACCTAGTAGTTGTTTTGACTCTTAACAGCTGGAGTATATTGGCATTTCATTAATATCCTAGGGTGTGCCTCACTTTGGGAAAGCTATAGGGAAAAGTTTTCTTATCCTAGTTGTTTTCTTTGTTTCCTAAGGAAACTTACTACAGAAAAATTGGCAAGTTGCTCAAGGACCAGTCAAGGTTAGGAACCACACCCCCTTGCTTCTCCAGGCAACCTTTCGCTTGTGTTAAGATGCCTTGTATGGATCTTACAAAATGGATTAGCCAAATATTCTGAATGAAGATGAAAGATGAATGTACACATGCACAAGTTGGGGTCCTCACCTAATTATAATGTACACTTTATAAAATAGAGAAGGGTGTAATGACTCTCTGTATCTCTTCCTAAAAAGCAAATGTATATGCAAAAGTAGGGACACTATTCTTCCAAGTTTTCAGATTGGACGGACACCCTATGCAGAAATTTCTCTCCATTTTCTCATTTCACAGTGTTTCAAACGAGTTGTGGGAGCTAAGATATAGACTGTGGATTCTATATCTTTGGCGACACTCTGAGAGGCTACTAATTTGCACCTGTAACGGAGGGATCATTCATAAAAGAGGGTGACTCACCAATGAGGGAGGGGGACAATAACGGGCAGGAATATTGTTACTTTGGAGGCATCCTTTTAGAATCAGGGCCTCCAGGATCTGGGTCTCTGGGATGCAGGTAGACTGTTCGGCTTTCCAGTCCTAAATCAGATCTGAAGCTCCAGCACCATTGCTGCGTTATGCTCCCAGGTTGGGGAGGTTGTTGTCAACAGCGCGTTGATCAGATGGTAGCTTTCGTGACTGCAGAGAAAGGATCACTATGTTGCTCGCTCTCGCTCTCGCTCTCCCCCTCCCTCCCTGTAACATGCCAGCCCTTTAATGTGGAGTGTCAGGGAGACGGTGACGTCACCCTGCCCGCTGGGTGGCGTCCCCTCGGTCCGACACGAGTTCAGAGACAGAGAAAGGCGCTGTCAGACTGCGCTCCACTTGGGGTTCTCCTGCCGCAGGTTTCCGCACGCCCACACTTTCTGCGGTCCAGGGGACGCCTGGCCGCAATTCAGGCAGTCATTCTCCCCTGGTTGAGGTTCGAGCGTTATTAGCTCGGACGGGAGCTCGTATCTTCACGCTGAACTCGCTGGAGTCCCGCCCGCTGGATTCGAGGACCCGCTTGGATGCTTCGCCTCCGAGCGCCCTCGGAAGATGGGCTGGCAGCCACACGCCTAGAGACACCTAGGAGTTACCAGGTACTGCCGGAACCGGCCGGCCCTAACTCGGCACGCAGCTTGCGGTTCACTGTTTCAGGTCCCCAGTGATGGGCTTTTCCGCGTGACTTTGAGGGGCTGCTGCGGACTTCGGTGGTGACTGGTTTGGAAGCCAGGAGAACTAAGTTGGGGGTCTTTGGTTCGTGAGCAAGATAGGCAAGTTCCTCCAGCTTCCTTTCTCAGTTCAACTAACTTTTAATTGTCTCTTCTCCCTTTGCTCCCTTAAAAAATCTCCCAAGCTACACCTTCTTATTTGTGTCTCTGCTCTGACAGGAGTTTCTGGGAGGGTTTGGGGTGAAAGTGGAGGACATCCAGGAGAAGACCCTTCTGGCTGCCCATTCCTAGTGCAGAACCAGCTCTCCTCCTCCTCCACATTGCTGGAGATGGATGGCTGGAGTTATCCCAGGGTCTAATTAAGCCAATAGAGTCTTGTTTGGAAGGGCTACTTGGTGAAGCTGGGTTTGATTGTATCCATCTCAGGTTTCACTGTGCCTTGAACTGCCATTTAACGCCCTGTTCCCTGGAAATATTGCCTCTGATCCATCTGAAGTAACAAGCCAGGCTTTCCTCTTGTTTTGTGAGGAGATTTGTTCAACCTTCCTGGAGGCCCCAAATTTAATGAGAGCTGAGGATCCAGGGGGCAGCAGGGCAGAGGCTGTGGTATAGATGCCATGGGGGCCCAGAGAGAGGGCATGCATGTGACAATTTGGATGAGAGAGTAGGTGGTGTATCTTCTGAAATTGCCGCATTAACAAACAGTACTTGGTAGAGTGTGGCTACGCCATGGCCACTGGTGATTTTCCAGGGCAAAGAACAGTCTTGGTGAATGCGCTATGACATGTAGCTGTGGAAAGGTCACTGTCCTCCTAGGGAATGAACCACTTGGCGTGTCTTGACTTAACCGCACTGTCACAAGGGTGTTTTTCCACTTTCCTTTCCTATATTTTCAACTTACTGGATATTTTTCCTTATAGTGGTACTCAGGTGACCAGAGATAAACTTAGGAATTTTACCACAGGCCCAACCTCGGATTTTGACTTTCAGGGCTCCCACAGATTACCTAGTCCACAGATAATCGGCACTGGGGGGAGGAGGGCTTCCCCCTCCATGAGCATACAAAAATAATCGGTGTAGATCACGATAAAGAGGTCACAGAACGTAGTTCACATTAAACTAAATCTGTCTTTGAAGGCTGCCAATAAAGATCCCCAAGAATATTTTGTTCCTTTGCACTGTTTCTGGGTTTAACACATTTGCCTATACCTTTTGATTGTCATGGAAACAACAGGAAAAGATTTTTTTAAAATGTTTACCATCCTCAACTTTACCTTTTTAAGCCATCTATCTGGGACCAGAGCCACTCAGTTCAGCAGTGGGGTTTTGAAACTGATAACTGAAAGCGAAACACTCTTGTTTTACTGCAATTGTGTATATGGCTTTCTACGTTTTTTCACCTTTACCAAAAAAAGAATTCTAATTACAGTTAAAAAAGAAACTATCAAGGATAGATGAGAAGGGATTTCGTTTTGCTTTAATGAGCAGTGTGTCAACCAGTAGTGAATTTCCCCCAAGGAAACCACGGATACCACAAAAATCACTTTTTAAAAGGTTGGGGGTTTTTTAACCAAAATCAATCTATTTTCAAGCAGATGCGAATGGTCTCTCTTTAAATTTGGGTTTCAATAGCCAAGCTCCAGTTTCTCACAACTTTTACAATCTGTACCAGCTACAACTGGTACATTACTTCCTAATCTTCAGCAGGCACACCATTTTATGCCAACAGCTTCCATAAATCTGGAATAAGGTCTTGAGTTCCTTAGGAATCGACTGCTTTTAAAAATACATATATCTTTATTTTACTTTGAATGTTCATAAGAGAAGGACCTTCAGATCTTTGCACTTCCAACGGGAAATTAAGAGAAATGACTGTTGCATCTGAAACTTGGTCACTTTCTCCAGTAATAAGCATGTCTTAACCAAAGCAAAAAAGTCATTACAATTCTTCAGATACCAATTTACCCTACCCCTCCGTTTTAGTCTGAAAAGACTAAAGTCAACGATTTCTTCTTTCCTTCCAGTCTCCAAGGCAGACCCGGAGGGCTTGGCCCAGGGTTCCGCGGCGGAGGAGATGGCTTCCAGCCCGCTGCCGGGGCCCAACGACATCCTGCTGGCGTCGCCGTCGAGCGCCTTCCAGCCGGATACACTGAGCCAGCCACGTCCAGGCCATGCCAACCTCAAACCCAACCAGGTGGGCCAGGTGATCCTCTACGGCATTCCCATCGTGTCGCTGGTGATCGACGGGCAGGAGCGCCTGTGCCTGGCGCAGATCTCCAACACACTTCTCAAGAATTTCAGCTACAACGAGATCCACAACCGTCGCGTGGCGCTGGGCATCACGTGCGTGCAGTGTACGCCGGTGCAGCTGGAGATACTGCGGCGTGCCGGGGCCATGCCCATCTCGTCGCGCCGCTGCGGCATGATCACCAAACGCGAGGCAGAGCGTCTGTGCAAGTCATTCCTGGGCGAAAACAGGCCGCCCAAGCTGCCTGACAACTTCGCTTTCGACGTGTCCCACGAATGTGCCTGGGGCTGCCGTGGCAGCTTCATCCCAGCGCGCTACAACAGTTCGCGCGCCAAGTGCATCAAATGCAGCTACTGCAATATGTACTTCTCTCCCAACAAATTCATTTTCCACTCCCACCGCACACCTGACGCCAAGTACACGCAGCCAGACGCAGCCAACTTCAATTCGTGGCGCCGTCATCTCAAACTCACTGACAAGAGCCCCCAGGACGAGCTAGTCTTCGCCTGGGAAGACGTCAAGGCCATGTTCAACGGTGGTAGCCGAAAGCGCGCACTACCCCAGCCGGGCGCACACCCGGCTTGCCACCCGCTCAGCTCCGTCAAGGCTGCCGCAGTGGCAGCTGCGGCCGCCGTGGCTGGGGGTGGTGGACTGTTGGGCCCACACCTACTGGGCGCACCCCCTCCGCCGCCACCACCGCCGCCCCTGGCAGAACTGGCAGGCGCACCACACGCTCATCACAAGCGGCCGCGCTTCGACGACGACGACGACTCCCTGCAGGAGGCGGCAGTCGTGGCCGCCGCCAGCCTCTCAGCTGCTGCCGCCAGCCTCTCAGTGGCTGCGGCCTCGGGCGGCGCTGGGACTGGAGGGGGTGGCGCGGGGGGTGGCTGTGTGACTGGCGTCGGCGCCGTCGCCGGGTCAGGTGCTGCGGCCGGCGCCAAAGGACCGCGCAGCTATCCGGTCATTCCGGTGCCCAGCAAGGGCTCTTTCGGGGGCGTGCTGCAGAAGTTCCCAGGCTGCGGGAGTCTCTTTCCACATCCTTACACCTTCCCGGCTGCAGCTGCTGCCTTTGGCTTGTGCCACAAGAAAGAGGACGCGGGCTCCACAGCAGAGGCCCTGGGGGGCGCGGGTACAGGCGGTGCCGGCGCCACGCCCAAGGCCGGCCTGTCGGGCCTCTTCTGGCCGGCAGGCCGAAAAGACGCCTTCTACCCGCCCTTCTGCATGTTCTGGCCGCCGCGGACCCCCGGCGGGCTTCCAGTACCCACCTACCTACAGCCCCCACCCCAGCCACCCTCGGCGCTAGGCTGCGCGCTTGGTGACAGCCCCGCCCTGCTGCGCCAGGCCTTCCTGGACCTGGCCGAGCCCGGCAGTGCCGGGGGGAACGCTGAGACTGCTCCCCCGCCAGGTCAACCCCCTCAGGTGGTGGCCAACGGCCCGGGCTCAGGCCCACCGCCTCCTGGTGGGGGCGCCGGCGCTCGAGACGCGCTCTTCGAGTCGCCCCGGGGCGGCAGTGGAGGGGACTGCAGCGCGGGCTCCACTCCGCCCGCTGACCCCAGCGCCGCGTCCGGGGCTGGGGCCACGGCCGCCGGAGCAGGCCCGGCGGGTTCCCGGGTGCCGGCGCCTCACCACCCGCACCTTCTGGAGGGGCGCAAGACGGGCGGTGGCAGCTACCACCATTCGAGCGCCTTCCGGCCAGTGGGCGGCAAGGACGACGCTGAGAGCCTGGCCAAGCTGCACGGGGCCTCGGCGGGTGCGCCACACTCGGCCCAACCGCACCACCACCACCATCATCACCACCACCACCCTCACCACCACCACCATCCCCCGCAGCCGCCGTCGCCTCTACTGCTGCTGCCCCCGCAGCCAGACGAGCCGGGTTCTGAGCGCCACCACCCGGCCCCGCCGCCGCCCCCACCTCCGCCGCCTCCGCTGGCCCCTCAGCCACACCACCGAGGCCTTCTGTCCCCCGGGGGCACCAGCTGCAGCTACCCCAGCGAGGACAGCTCTGAGGACGAAGAGGACGAAGAAGAAGAGCAGGAGGTGGACGTGGAGGGCCACAAGCCCCCAGAGGGCGAGGAAGAGGAGGAGGAGGAAAGTCGAGACCCTGAAGACGACGAGGAGGAAGACGAGGAGACTGGGGTCCTACTAGGAGACCCCTTGGTCGGCAGTGGCCGGTTC